>JACCIX010000481.1:15000-54328 GCA_025506515.1 Flaveria trinervia | reverse complement strand
GGAACACTCTCACCATGTAACGCAATTTTCGGGACGAAAATTCTTTCAACATGGGGATATGTGTACATCCGGTAATTTACATTACCAACTCCGTTAGTTCCGTTAAGTCTTGTAAACACGTGTCGTGAGCACACACTAGTTGTCGTTGAACGTTGGTGACCTAATAATAATGATTAATGTTAATTTGTTGTGAATCTAAGTGATTATGTGAATATTGGATTATGTTTATGTGTTTACACATTTATAAACGATTAATTAAAGAATTTATCGCGTAACGCGGAAACGTGTCTATTTATTCGTATGTCTTGTGTTTTTAATAAGATAAGATATATAATGAACTTTATAAGTTTATATCTTTATATTATGAAGTTAAAACACTTTACAAAGAGTTTAAAGCTTAGTTTTTATAAAATACCAAATTACAAGGGTTAAAGGGTAATTAGTAAAATTGGAATTAAACAAAACAAACCCTAGCCCCACCCATTTTTCGGCCGCGTCATCAACCCTCTCCCTCTCCATCTTCGAATTCAGCCTAGAACATCATAGTACCTGCGATTTTGGATCGATTTCAAGGCATACATCTCGTGGGAATCATCAATTGCAAGTTAATACAAGTTTAAAGGTTAGTTTTTTTGCGAGTTTTTGTGAAGGGTTCATTTTGGCCGAACCCTAATTCGTAAATTGGTCCTTGTTGGGTCGAATTGGTTGTTGTTTGATGATGTTAACATGTTAGTTAGATTGTATACATGTTAGTTAACGTCGATTATACAAGAATTCTAGGTTTTTAGTGGATTGATCATGAATTGATTTTGAAGCAAACCCTAATTCGTGATTATTGTGATTATGCATGATGGATGATTGTTTGATGAATGTTTGATGATAATTGGGTTGTATGAATGTTAGAATACTTTGATTATGCAAGAAAGTTGGGATTTTGATGCATTGTTCATAGGTTACTAAGAATAGTAACTTTATTTTGCATGTAGAAGTGTTCTAGTGATGGATTGATGTTATGGATGGTTCATGATGATATTAGATGCTAGATTGATATTATGAATGCTAGAAATCTTTAATTTGATGATGTTGATCATAGCTTGCCAAAAGTAGAAACTTTTGTTTATGAAGATTGTTGGATTGAGGTGTTTATGTTGTTGATCATGTCTAGATGTTAGTATGAGCTTGAATTGGTATATTATTGATGAATTCATGTATACTTTGGATGTTTGATAGATTTTGGGATATTCTTTCCCAAAAGGGAAACTTTATTTGTGTAAACGTTGAAGTATGATGTTATGATCATGTTTGGGATGATAGGAACTTGCTAATATGTTCAAGGATGGATCTAGTGTAATAGAACGTGTTAAATTAGTTGTATGGCATGTTTGGATGATCATGGGTGATAATTGGAATTGGTAATCATGTATGGTTTGATGTTGTGTAGTAGTAGGACATCATGCTTGGGTCTGGTAATTGATTGTTGTGATGTTGTGGATGCAATGTATATGCTTAAAGAATTTGGTTGTGATCATTATACACGCGTGCGGATCTGAGGCCCCTACTTAGTGGATTGGCAGGTTTAGGATGTGAAGTCGTGAGTGGCTTCACATGGCATGTGATGAATGGTTGAACCTTGTGACATGTTAGTTGTATTGTAGCTAATGGTTATGTTAATGTGCTAGATTCGCATGACTTGTATAGTACTTGATTGTATGATGATCTATGTGATACACCTGGTTGATATAGCATATGTATGATACTTTTGAATGCTTATCATGTATGTTGTATGTGCTCATTGGCTTTATTTGAATTATAACTCATAATGTCACCAACGGGTCAAACGGGTCAACTAGGTCAAACGTGTCTATTTGTCTGGTAGCTTGAGTCTTTGATTTTGGTATGATTAGGGTTTCACATGTCTCTTATTTACACGTACTTATGTACTCACATGATCTAGGTAACCTGTGAAGTTTGGCTATCCTCTCGTTTCTCAAAATAAACCCTAAGTACCTTTGCATACATCAGGTGAGTTCATGCCCCACTCTTTACTTAATCTCTTTTGGGGGAGATAGCATACTGGTATTTATACGAACGCTTTCATTATTTAAGCTGTGTAAAATATTAATATAGTGCTGTTTACCATGAGAAAAGTCCTCACACTTTTGAATTGTTAATATTTAATAGCGGGGAAACTTGGGTAGTACTACTGGGTCTGACGAGCCCCACCTGTGTGACTCGAGGTCAACCGGGTGCAATTTGTCCTATTGATCATTGTCACGACATGGTAAGTCGTGACAGAAGGCAACAACTATCACAGTCAGCTTCAATTGCAAAATCACTATGTATTAATATTTGTTGATAATAGACTAGCTATCTATTACCATACACTGCTTATATTATCGCGCACTGTTTACATGTTTATTGAACTCAAACTCTTGAACTCACCAACCTATGTGTGACATTTTAGTATGCTTTTCTCAGGTCCTTAACTTGCTTGCCATAGGAGCACTGCACGGTTCACTTCATTTAAGACATTGCTTCAAGACAATGTGACGTTTTAACAATTATGGTTTACTTTTTGGTTTGGCACTTGTTTTGCCATAATTATACTTTATTGTCTTGGTTGTTTTCAAAAACGCTTCCGCATTGTTTAAAGTTGTGTTTTGGTTGATTTTGTTATTTTATGGCATATAGAGTCGTTCTGAGTAACTATTGACTGTGATCCTGGTTGTTTCATACGCCTCGCGGTAAAACTCCGCAAGTGGATTTTGAGGGTGTGACAATTTTAGACTATCAATTACCATTAAACACACTTTTAACCTTAATATAACGAACATTTTAAGATCGTAATCAACCAAAACAAATTTTAGGGAACTCGAGGGTTAAGTGCAGGGACTAAACTCACCATTTTGCAAACTTGGGCTTGGTATATAAGCCCATACAACAGCCCTTAATCTCATTTCATCTTCATCTTCTTCATCCTCTTCACCTTCTTCTTCTTCACATCTTCTTCATTCTAGCACCAAATCCAACCCGCTTGGTCTTGTTCTCGTCGTCTAGACTCCATCTACGGCCTAGTCTACTCTATTCTAGCAGGTAGACGACCTTGGTTGTCCCTTTCCTTGCTTATTCATGGCTGTCCAAACTAGGGTTTCGGGTGTTCGGGTTCAACTCGAACACATGAGGTCGTGTGGGTGCGTGTGAGGTCTTTCTAATTGTGTTTCATGTTTGTGTATGTTTGTAGAGTGTTTCTGGAAGTCCTTGTTGTGTAAAACCCGTGCATGGAGCAGCCAAAGGCTGCTCTGCATTCTGCAGTCGCGAACTTGCAGTTCAGGCGACTGGGTCTGTCATGCGACTGGGTCTGTCATGCGACTGAGCCGTGCGACTGGGTGAGTCGTGCGACTGAGTCATGCGATTGTGTCTTTCGGGCGACTGAATCGTGCGACTAGGGATGTCATGCGACTGAGTTGTGCGATCGAATGAATGTGTGTGCGATTGAGTCAATACGGATGAGTGTGTGTGCAATTGAGTCAGGTGACCGACTGAATGTATGCGATTGTGCGGGTTTCGCACGAATGGAGTCCAATCGCACGAATGAAGGTTCAATCGCACGAAAGTAGCTAATTCGCACGATTGAGGGTTGATTCGTGCGCATGGAGGTTGGATCGTGCGAATGTGTGTTGTGTGTACGACTGAATGCCAGTCATGCGAATGAAGACTCAATCGTACGAATGAAGCTGATTCGTACGATTGAAGGTTGATTTGTACGGATGGAGCGTTGAGTCGAGCCTCTGGTCCTATTGTGTGACTGATGATGTTGAGTGTGAATTTCCCCTTGAACGTCTGATGATGATAAGGTAACATCAGTAAAAGTGTCATTGCTTGACCACAAAGATTAAAGTCAACGCTATCAACATGCACATACTATTTCAATTGAAAACAACCTAACATTTTACAATTATCGACAATCCAATTGGAACTCCAAAAACTTAACAAGTGCTATCTTTCATAACCACGAGATCATTTCACGGATGTCATAAACATTGACGAATACTCGTAGTACTTGGATCTACATAAGATCTGATACGTGTGTCCGCTTGTGTGTGTGCTACCCACGACCGAACCGATACAACCCAAACCGACCAAACAGTACTATACGCTTTATACACATCATTAATCTTAACAATAACTGTCAATAGGTGTTTGACTGTTCTCTGCATACAACTATTGGGAATCCCAATCATTCATACTTACCACTAACATGTGAGTTTCGTGGCCCCTTTTATGCTTATATTACTTTACAAACATTTACAAACATGGGGGAAAAGTATGCTCGCCTTTTCTATGCTGTACATATACATATAATTTACATACTTGGAATCAACGTGCTACTGTTTTGTGGGTACTTATCTAATACATGCTTGAGTCTGCTTTGTGGTTCTTTCTTACAACCATTTAATTCCAGTGTGGAACCCGGTTAGGTATTGGTAGTACTACTGGGTTGACACCCCACCCTCGTGTTGGTATACTAGTTAGTACCAACAAAGCCAGGAACGGGCCTTGGGTGAATATATTCCGACAAGATTCTTTGTGTACGTCATTAGGTTTGGTTGTAAAGCTCTTGTCATGTGATTTTGCTTACTTATAACTGTATGCACGGTATTCTGCAACAACTTTATACAGCATCATTACTTATTTACTTTAAACCTGCGAACTCACCAACAATTTTGTTAACCATTTTGAGCATATCTTTTTAGGTGATCATGCTAGCTGAGGTTCTAGGTGTGCTGCCTTAGTGAGACCCTAGGATGCATTTTCGGGCCAAACTTGTCATTTTGAAAACAATTGATGTATCTATTCAAACAACATTATACTTTGTAACTTGTTCCCGGTTTATGGGAATTGCATACAATGTTATCATCTATGTATTATGATTTATGTATCATGTTTATGCTTATGGCTATGTTGTCGTGAATACTGACTAAACACGACACAAGTCCCCTTGTTGTCGGGTGTTGTCATGACACGCTTGTCATCATTATTATTGCATCTCTATCGCTTACCATGTGTTATGACAATTTCCGTCTCGTTACGCCCCCGTGTTTCCACTCTTAGCGGGGGTGTGACAGACTGGTATCAGAGCTATTGGTTATAGATAATTAGGCAATACACTTGACCTAGACTATAACCTAGGAACCTTCATGTAGATTTGCATGCCAGGGTTGTGTGCATTTTGTATCTCATACGTGTTCCCCATTACTTGTTCGATTAACTATCTGTTTCGTGATCATTTCACCCCGTGAGGGAGCCCTTGTGCTCACTCATTACGGGATGTTTGTATTGGATCTTCCGTTTCTCTCTGCGCACCGAGTTGCTTTATCAATCCGGGTATTGAACCCAAAGAGATCTTCATAGATCATGCTATTGCGTTTGACCTTAAGCACTGGGATTTACCCCGAGGAGGTTATGTATGAGACCTCGAGAGAGGAGGAAATAGGCAACCTCCGCTAGACTAAACTTGATTTCATGCATGGACATGCCATCATTATGATGGACTACTCTTTGGACATTACTTATACATGGTGTGAGAATTTATGATTTGTATGCGATGTGTGACAACCATAAGTATGGTCTTAACCCGGAAAGTTAGACCTTAATGTGATATGGATAATGTGTCCTGCAATGGTTAAAACTTATGCATTTGCTATTCTTATGATTAGAACATGCCGCCTCGAAGAGTTACCCGCAGCAACAGTGGCGGAAGTGAAGCCCCGAGAGGCAGAGGCAGAGGCAGAGGTAGAGGTAGAGCACCGAGAACAAGTGATGGTCCTACCAATGTCACTCCAGGAGCTGGAAACACTGATATTGTCACACCCCCGCTAAGAGCGGAAACACGGGGTTGCGACGAGACGGGAATCGTCATAACACATGGTAAGCGATAGAGATGCATTAATAAAATGATGACAAGCGTGTCATGACGACACCCGACAACAAGGGGACTTGTGTCGTGTATAGTCAATGTTCACGACAACATAGCCATAAGCATAACAGGATAAGCGATTCACATAATCACATAAAGATGAAATTGTAATGTAAATTCCCACAACCCGGGAACAAGTTTCAAAATATTGTAATTGTTTACACAGTTCAACATTGTTCAAAGTAACTGTTTGTCAAACATGTTTAGTCCAAAAAATGCATCCTAGGGTCTCCACTAAGGCAGCACACCTAGAACCTCAGTTAGCTTGATCACCTGAAAAGATATGCTCAAAATGGTCAACAAAATTGTTGGTGAGCTCGCAGGTTTAAGTAATAAAAGTGTAAGTGATGCTGTATAAAGTAAATGATATGGAATACCGTGAATACAGTTATATACACAAGTAAAATCACATGACATGAGCTTTGCAACCAAACCTAGCGACGTACACAAAGAAATTGTCGGCGTATATTCACCCAAGACCCGTACCTGGCTATTGTTGGTACTAACTAGTATACCAACACGAGGGTGGGGGTGTCAACCCAGTAGTACTACCAATACCTAACCGTCGGTTCCCAAACTGGAATTAAATAGTTGCAAAGATAGAACCACACAGCAGACTCAAGCATGTATCAGATAAGTACTTGTAACACAGTATCACGTTGATTCCTTGTATGAAAATTGTATGTATGTAGTACAGCATAGAAAGCGGGCGAGCATACTTTCCCCCACGTTAGTAAATGTTTGTAAAATAGTATAAGCATAAAAAGGGGCCACGAAACTCACATGTTAAGTGGTAAGTATGAAAGGTCGAGATTTCCAACAGTTGGATGCAATGATCGGTCAAACACCTATTGACAGTTATTGTCAAGCATTAATGACATGTATAAAGCGTATAGTAATGTTTGGTCATTTCGGGTTGTATCGGTTCGGTCGTGGGTAGCACACACACAAGCGGACACACGCATCATCAGACACACGACGGGACCAGACGCTCGAACCACATTCCATTCGTACGAATGAACCTTCAATCGTGCGAATTAGCTACTTTCGTGCGATTGAACCTTCATTCGTGCGATTGGACTCAGTCGCACCACACAACACACCCATTCGCACGACCCAACCTCCATGCGCACGAATCAACCCTCAATCGTGCGAAGTAGCTACTTTCGTGCGATTGAACCTTCATTCGTGCGATTGGACTCCAGTCGTGCGAAACACGCACAATCGCATTCACTCAGTCGGTCACCTGACTCAATCGCACACAATCATCCACACGCATGACTCAATCGCATACAGACACCCTGTCGCACGACTCAGTCGCACGACATGCCTAGTCGCACAACTCAGTCGCACGATCGACTTAGACGCATGATTCAGTCGCACGACCCACTCAGTCGCACGGCGCAATCGCATTACAGACCCAGTCGCCCGAACTGCAGAATCGCGACTGTGGTCGGGCTGAGCAGCCCCCGAGCTGCTCTAGCGCGGGTTTTATACCACGAGGACCTCCAGAAACACTCAACAAACATACATAAACATGAAACACAAGCAGAAAGACCTCACACGCACCCACTCGACCTCATGTGCTCAGATGAACCCGAGCACCCGAAACCCTAGAAATCGCAGCAGTAAAACCGAACCAAAAACGGGTTGAACAAGGTTGTCTACTTGCTAGGAACGCGTACACACGATGATACCCAAGATTTGGTAGTGAAAACGCGATAATCGTGACGATTTTTGGTGCTAGTTCGAGAGAAAAATGGAGAAAAGGTTGAAGATGAAGAAGATGAAGACGAGGATAAATGGCTGGAAATGGGGCTTATATACCCAGCCCAAGTTTACAAAATTACAAGTTTAGTCCCTGCACTTAACCCTCGAGTTTCCCAAAAATTTGTTTTGGTTGATTACGATCTTAAAATGTTCGTATATTATGGTTAAAAGCGTATTTATTGGCATTTTATAGCCTAAAATGGTTTTATTGGTGACAATGGTCGAAATTAAAAATGATATATTTGGTGGTAATGGTGTTGAAATTTATAAAAGTTTTATGCTTAACACACGTTCTCGAAGGAGTACAGGCACAAGGGAAAAATAAGCAGACATGACTCCGTAAAGCAGGAGTTCATGAAGAAAAGGAAGATTAATTAAAATATTTCCATGTTATTTATGTCGTTCGACGGACCTTGAGGTGACGGATGTCACAGATATGGCAGCCTTAATCGCTCAACAGCTGGCGGCACTAATTCCGACTATCGTGGCCAAGTGAGCGATGCCCTTTAGAATTCTCACCCCCACGGGGATGGTGGCAATGATAACGAGGATAACGGAACCCGACTGGGAACGAAAGCAATCAGGAGACCGGAAATGGTTGTACAGCCGGTAATGAAACTGGAATTGTGAATGTTAGACGGGGATGTTCATACAGGAATTTGTGGCTTGTAAACCAAGAGAGTTTGATGGCAAAGGTGGAGCCATAGCTCTGACCATATGGCTTGAAAAGATGGAGGCCGTGATCGACATCAGCGAATGCCTCGACAGTCAAAGGATTAAGTACGCCACTTGCTCACTACAGGGCAAGGCACTAACGTGGTGGAACACTCAGATTCAGGCTAGGGGAAGAAAATCGGCGATGCAAATGTCGTGGGGTGAGTTCAAGGCCCTAATCACCGAGGAGTACTGTCCTCTCAATGAAATGCAAAAACTTGAGCATGAGTTCTGGAATCATGCCACTGGGCACGCAACTTACACCGATCGTTTTCACGAGCTAGCAAGGTTGGTTCCGCATCTAGTCACCCCGGAATCAAAAAGGATAGAGAGGTACATTTGGGGACTTGCGCCTCAAATCCGGGCAATGTTAACGCTACTGCTCCTCCTACTATTCAGAGCGCGATTCTGAAGGCTGGCGCTCTAACTGATGAGATGGTGAAACAGGGGTATTAAGTAGGGGAGCGGAGAAAAGGAAAGAAGTGGGGAAACAAGCCGGTCGAGTGCCGGAAAATTCGAGAAAAGGGCCAAGACAACCAGAAATTTTGTGGACGTGACCCAGGGCAGGTGAGAATATGTGGGTCCGCACCCCTGATGCGATAGGTGAAACTTTCATCATCCCCCAGCTATGCCGTGCCGGGTGTGCGCTAACTGTAGACGCCCGGGACATTGGCATGAGACTGCAGAACAGTGCCGAATATGGTCACACCAGTCAACGCGGTTAACTCCGCCGGGAATGCCAGGGGCTGTTATGAGTGTGGAAGCGCTGATCACTACCGGAACATGTGCCCCAAACTGAATCGGGCATCGGGCCAACAAGGGAACAACCAGCATCAGACTATGGCTATAGCTGGAAATCAAGGCCCGACAAACCAGGGGAACGCGGCCCGGGGACGCGCTTTTGTCATTAGAGCCAATGAAGCCCGTCAGGACCCAAATGTTGTCACGGGTACGTACTTACTCAATAATCACTTTGCATCTGTATTATTTGAAACTGGAGAAGACAATAGCTTTATATCTTCTGAATTTGTGCAATTGCTTGATTTGAGTCCTAGTAGGCTAGAAACTAGCTACTCTGTAGAAATGGCCAATGGTAGGGTTGTTCAGGCCAACGGGGTTATTAGAAAGTGCTCGTAATATTAGAGAACCACACCTTCGATATAGACTTGATACCCTTTGAGCTAGGAAGTTTCGATGTGATTGTGCGAATGGATTGGTTGTCGAAACACGGGGCCGAGATTGTTTGTCGAGACAAGGTAGTGCGAATCCCTATGTCAGACGGGGGAGTACTCAGATTCAAGGAGAAAGACCGGGAGAAACTTAAAGCTTATTTCCTTCATGAAAGCACGCTGGAGTTTACGAAAACAGTGCTACTCTTTTCTGGCTCACGTGGTGGAAAAGAAGGAAGAGGAGCAGAAATTGGCAAATATCCCTGTAGTGCGGGATTACCCAGATGTATTTCCTGATGACTTGCCTGGTTTGCCTCCTCCACGACAGGTGGAATTTCGTATTGAGTTGGTTCCTGGAGCTACACGGTAGCAAAGACACCGTATCGGTGGCACCATCTGAAATGCAAGAGTTATCTAGCCAGTTACAGGAACTACTGGAGAAGGGTTTTATTCGGCCGAGTCACTCGCCTGGGGAGCACCGGTGTTATTTGTCAAGAAGAAGGATGGGTCGTTCTATATGTGCATCGACTACCGTGAGTTGAACAAACTAACTGTGAAGAATCGGTATCCTCTCCCCAGGATCGACGACCTGTTTGATCAGTTACAAGGAGCTTCGTATTTTTCCAAGATCGACCTTCGATCTAGATATCACCAACTAAGGGTTTTCGAGGAGGACGTACTGAAGAAAGCGCTAGAACTCATTATGGGCACTATGATTCTTGCTCATGCCGTTCAGATTGACTAACGCACTAGCTGTGTTCATGGACCTGATGAATCGGGTGTGCAAACCTTACTTGGATAAGTTTGTGATCATATTCATTGACGACATACTTATCTACTCTCGATCGAAAGAGGATCATGAAGAACACCTTGGGCAATACTAGAACTGTTAAGAGAAGAGAAACTTTTCGCCAAGTTCCCGAAGTGTGAATTCTAGCTGCGAGAGGTGAAGTTTTTGGGTCATGTGGTTAAAAGGAAGGAATTCATGTAGATCCTGGCAAGATCGAAGCGGTAAAGAAATGGGATACACCCCAGACACCTTCAGAGATACGGCAGTTCTTAGGATTAGCCGGATACTATCGTCGTTTCATTGCGAACTTTTCAAAGATCGCTCAACCGTTGACGTTGCTGACTCAGAAAGACAAGAAGTTTGATTGGGGAGATGCGCAAGAAAGGGCGTTCCAAACGCTGAAAGATAAGCTGTGCAATGCACCGATATTGTCCCTCCCAGACGGAACTGATAATTTTGTGGTGTATGTGATGCTTTGCATCAAGGGTTGGGATGTGTACTAATGCAGAAAGATAAGGTGATTGCCTACGCTCGCGACAACTTAAGGTGCACGAGAAGAACTACACGACTCATGATCTTGAGTTGGGCGCTGTAGTAGTATCGCACTCAAATATGGAGGCATTACCTGTATGGAACCAATGCATCATATACACAGATCATAAAAGCCTTCAACATATTCTGGATCAGAAGGAACTCAATATGCGACAGCGACGCTGGGTAGAGCTTCTTAGTGACTACGATTGTGAAATCCGGTATCATCCAGGAAAAGCTAACGTGGTGGCTGATGCTCTAAGCCGCAAAGAACGCGTGAAACCACTACGTGCTCGAGCTTTGGGATTGACCATTCAAACAAATTTGAAAGCTCAGATCCAAATTGCACAAAGTGAGGCGTTGAAAGGAGAAAACCTTGCGGGAGAAGAATTCCGAGGGTTGGATAAACAACTGATGTGCAAGGACGATGGCGTACAGTACTTCGTGGACCGTATATGGGTACCCAAGTGGGGAGGTGTACGTACCTGGTCATGGATGAAGCACACAAGACGTGATATTCTATTCATCCTGGCGCAGACAAGATGTACCACGATCTCAAAGATCTGTACTGGTGGCCAGGCCTGAAGAAAGACATTGCCACGTACGTCAGCAGATGCTTGACATGCTCGAAAGTTAAAGTTGAACATCAGAAACCATCGGGACTGTTACAACAACCTGAGATTCCCGAATGGAAATGGGAGAACATAGCCATGGACTTCATTACCAAACTCCTCGAGCGAGCAACGGGCATGACTCGATATGGGTCGTAGTGGATCGAATGACGAAATCAGCACACTTCTTGCCAATCCGAGAAGACTACAAAATGGACAAGTTGGCGAGATTATACATAAAAGAGGTCGTGACAAGACACGGAGTGCCGGTGTCAATCATATCCGACCATGACGGCTGATTCACTTCACGATTTTGGCAAACACTACAGAAAGCGATGGGCACTCGATTAGACATGAGTACCGCCTATCACCCTCAATAGATGGCCAAAGTGAATGAACCATACAAACACTAGAAGACATGCTGAGAGCGTGTGTAACGACTTTGGGGGTAGTTGGGATACTCATTTGCCATTGATTGAGTTCTCTTACAATAACAGCTACCACACCAGCATCGGCTGTGCTCCGTTCGAAGCGTTGTACGGAAGGAAGTGTAGATCACCCGTTTGTTGGGCCGAGATTGGTGAAAGTCAGTTAACAGGCCCGGAGATCATCCAGGAAACAACCGACAAGATCTTCCAAATCAAGATAGGCTGAAAGCCGCTAGAGATCGCCAAAAGAGCTATGCCGACAATCGTCAAAAGCCTCTAGAATTCAACGTTGGGGACCGAGTGTTACTCAAAGTCTCTCCTTGGAAAGGATTTGTTCGGTTTGGAAAGAAAGGGAAGTTAGCCCCAAGATACGTTGGACCATTCGAGATTACAGAAAGAATTGGTCCAGTGGCTTACCGATTAAGGTTACCACAAGAACTCAACGGTGTGCATGATACTTTCCATGTGTCGAACCTCAAGAAGTGTTTGGTTGACGAATCACTTCACATACCCATTGACGATATCAAAATCAACGAAAAGTTTCATTTTATTGAGGAACCCATTGAGGTCATGGATCGTAGGGTCAAACGTTGAAGCGCAGCAGATACCAATTGTTCGCGTAAGGTGGAATTCAAAATGAGGGCCAGAGTTTACATGGGAATGGGAAGATCAAATGAAACTCAAATACCCACACCTATTCATGGATGACACTCTTGGACCTAACTCCAGCTGAATTTCGGGACGAAATTCTCTCAACTGGGGGATACTGTGAATCCGTCACCTTAAGGTCCGTCGAACGACATAAATAAGCATAGAATTATTTAATTATTCTTCCTTTTCTTCATGAACTCTGCTTTAAGGAATCATGTCTGCTATTTTCCCTTGTGCCTGTACTTCCTCCGTGAACGTGTGCTAAGCATAAACTTTTATAAATTTCATCACCATTACCACCAAATATATCATTTTAATTTCAACCATTGTCATCATAAAACCATTTTAGACTATCAATTACCATTAAACACGCTTTTAACCTTAATATAACAAAATTTAAGATCGTAATCAACCGAAACAAATTTTGGGGAACTCGGGTAAGTGCAGGGACTAAACTCGCCATTTTGCAAACTTGGGCTGGGTATATAAGCCCATACTCCAGCCCTTAATCTCATTTCATCTTCATTCTTCATCCTCTTCACCTTCTTTTCACATCTTCTTCATTCTAGCACCAAATCCAACCCGCTTGGTCTTGTTCTCGTCGTCTAGACTCCATCTACGGCCTAGTCTACTCTATTCTAGCAGGTAGACGACCTTGGTTGTCCCTTTCCTTGCTTATTCATGGTGTCCAAACTAGGGTTTCGGGTGTTCGGGTTCAACTCGAACACATGAGGTCGTGTGGGTGCGTGTGAGGTCTTTCTGCTTGTGTTTCATGTTTGTGTATGTTTGTAGAGTGTTTCTAGAAGTCCTTGTTGTGTAAAACCCGTGCTTGGAGTAGTCGAAGGCTGCTCTGCACTTCTGCAGTCGCGAACCTGCAGTTCAGGCGACTCGGTCTGTCATGCGACTGAGCCGTGTGCGACTGGGTGAGTCGTGCGACTGAGTCATGCGATGTGTCTTTCGGGCAACTGAATCGTGCGACTAGGGATGTCATGCGACTGAGTTGTGCGATTGAATGAATGTGTGTGCGATTGAGTCAATGCGGATGAATGTGTGTGCGATTGAGTCAGGTGACCGACTGAATGTATGCGATTATGCATGTTTCGCACCACTGGAGTCCAATCGCACAAATGAAGGTTCAATCGCACGAAAGTAGCTAATTCGCACGATTGAGGGTTGATTCATGCGCATGGAGGTTGGATCGTGCGAATGTGTGTTGTGTGGTACGATGAATGCCAGTCATGCGAATGAAGACTCAATCGTACGAATGAAGCTGATTCGTACGATTGAAGGTTGATTCGTACAGATGGAGCGTTGAGTCGAGCGTCTGGTCCTGTTGTGTGACTAATGATGTTGAGTGTGAATTTCCCCTTGAACGTCTGATGATGATAAGGTAACATCAGTAAAAGTGTCATTGCTTGACCACAAAGATTAAAGTCAATGCTATCAACATGCACATACTAGTTAATTGAAAACAACCTAACATTTACAATTATCGACAATCCAATTGGAACTCCAAAAACTTAACAAGTGCTATCTTTCATAACCACGAGATCATTTCACGGATGTCATAACACATTGACGAATACTCGTAGTACTTGTACTTGGATCTACATAAGATCTGATACGTGTGTCCGCTTGTGTGTGTGCTACCCACGACCGAACCGATACAACCCAACCGACCAAACAGTACTATACGCTTTATACACATCATTAATTCTTAACAATAACTGTCAATAGGTGTTTGACTGTTCTCTGCATACAACTATGGGAATCCCGAATCATTCATACTTACCACTTAACATGTGAGTTTCGTGGCCTTTTTATGCTTATATTACTTTACAAACATTTACAAACATGGGGGAAAAGTATGCTCGCCCGTTTTCTATGCTGTACAATATACATATAATTTACATACTTGGAATCAACGTGCTACTGTTTTGTGGGTACTTATCTGAACATGCTTGCGTCTGCTTTGTGGTTCTTTCTTACAACCATTTAATTCCAGTGTGGAACCGATGGTTAGGTATTGGTAGTACTACTAGGTTGACACCCCCACCCTCGTGTTGGTATACTAGTTAGTACCAACAAAAGCCAGGAACGGGCCTTGGGTGAATATATTCTGACAAGATTCTTTGTGTACGTCATTAGGTTTGGTTGTAAAGCTCTTGTCATGTGATTTTTCTTACTTATAACTGTATGCATGGTATTCTGCAACAACTTTATACAGCATCAATTACTTATTTACTTTAAACCTGCGAACTCACCAACAATTTTGTTAACCATTTGGAGCATATGTTTCAGGTGATCATGCTAGCTGAGGTTCTAGGTGTGCTGCCTTAGTGGAGACCCTAGGATGCTTTCAGGCTAAACTTCATTTTGAAAACAATTGATGTATCTATTTCAAACAACATTATACTTTGTAACTTGTTCCCGGGTTGTGGGAATTGCATACAATGTTATCATCTATGTATTATGATTTATTATCATGTTTATGCTTATGGCTATGTTGTCGTGAATACTGACTAAACACGACACAAGTCCCTTGTTGTCGGGTGTTGTCATGACACGCTTGTCATCATTATTATTATTGCATCTCTATCGCTTACCATGTGTTATGACGATTCCCGTCTCGTTACGCCCCCGTGTTTCCGCTCTTAGCGGGGGTGTGACACTCTCAATGACACCTTCCAAGTTGCAGCCATGATTGAAAAGTTTCCTCCAAGTTGGATAGAGTTTAGAACTACCTTAAGCTCAAACAAAAGGAGAGATTGGGATGAACGTATTGTTCGTCTTCGAATTGAAGAAGACAACAAAATGGCTCAAAAGGCACCTGTGTGGAACCAATGGCAAAGGCAAATGTGGTTGAACATGGGCAATCATCAAGGGGTTATCAAGGTAAAGGGAAAAAGGCAATTGGGAAACCAAAGGTGAAACTTGGACCAAAGAAAGGAGTTGTGAAAAAGAAACCTCCACCTCCTCCTTTCCAAGGTATTTGCTACCATTGCAATGAGACGGGGCACCGAGCTAATCAATGCAAGCAACCAAAGCGTGAGCGTGCGCATATGGTGGATGAAGACGGTGAACCATTAGTGACAATGATCACCGAGTTATCAGCAATGGTGGAAGAAGTCAACCTCGTGGGAGACAATCCGCATGGATGGTTCATTGATACGGGAGTTACTCGTCATGTGGTGGTGACAAGACCCTCTTCAATACTTTTAAAGAGGTTAAGGGTGGTGAAAAGCTTTATATGGGTAATAAATCTACGACCGACATCAAAGGTGAAGGAAATGTGATCTTGAAGATGACTTCCGGGAAGGAACTCACCTTGAGCAACACCTTGTATGTCTCGGAGATTCACAAGAATCTTGTTTCTAGATGGTTGCTTAATAAGTTTGGTTTTCGTTTAGTATTTGAGTCGGACAAGTTTGTCCTTACTAAATGTGGAATGTATGTAGGAAAGGGTTATTCCTTAATGGTATGTTTAAGATGAATATAACCATTATCAAAAGTGAAATGAATAAGACTACTACTTCTATTATATGCTTGAGTCTTCAAATGTTTGGCATGGTAGACTAGGACATGTAAATTATATTCTATTCATCGTTTAATAAATTTAAAATGCATACCTACATTCCATATTGACACAAACTCTAAATGTGAAACATGCATTGAGGCAAAACTTACAAGATCATCTTTTAAACCGGTTGAAAGAATAACCGAAAACCTTGGTTTAATTCACACCGATATATGTGATTTAAAAGCACACCCAACAAGAGGTGGCAACAAATATTTCATCACTTTTATTGACGATTGCACTAGATATTGCTATGTATACTTACTTAAAAGTAAGGATGAGGCAATTGACAAATTTATCTTGTATAAAAATGAAGCTGAGAATCAACTAAACAAGAAAATTAAAATCGTACGAAATGATAGAGGTGGTGAATATGTTGCACCGTTTGCCGATTTATGTGCAAAAAAGTGGTATAATACATGAATGTACGACACCTTACTCGCCCACAATCAAGTGGCATTGCGGAACGGAAAAAACCGTAATTTAAAAAGATGATGAATGCCATGTTGATAAGCTTTGGGATGAGCCATGACATGTGGGGGAAGCAATCCTCTCGGCCAATTATCTTTTAAATAAAATACCACCAAAGAAAAGGGATGTAACCCCTTATGAATTATGGATGTGTAGAAAACCTTCATATAATTATCTCAAAGTGTGGGGGTGCCTAGCTAAGGTGATTGTACCACCACCTAAAGCTCAAAAACTAGGACCCAAAACGGTTGATTGCATATTCATTGGATATGCTCAAAACAGTAATGCACATCCATTTCTTGTACATGAGTCCGAGAATCCCGATGTACAAAAGAACACTATCATGGAGATAAGGCCGGGGAAAGCTTTCTATTTGAAAATGTGTTTCCAATGCGAGGACAAACACGTGCATCTTCATCATCGCGGTTGATGATAGAGGTGAAAGTTCATCAACACAAATTGATGACATAGTTCATGATAGTCAACATGAACGACCCAAGGTTGAAGAAGGAGAAATTAAACGAAGTAAAATGGCAAGGGTTGAGAAATCCTTTGGTCCAGACTTTGTAAGTTATATGGTTGAGGGTGAGCCTAATACCTACCGTGAAGCAGTATCTTCTTCAAAAGGACCTCAATGGAAAGAGGCAATCAAGAATGAAATTGATTCAATTCTTCACAACCATACTTAGGAGCTAGTAAATCTTCCTCCTGGTTGTAAACCGCTTGGATATCGTTGGATATTCAAAAGGAAGATGAAAGCTGATGGTAGTATTGATAAATACAAAGCAAGGCTAGTAGTCAAAGGTTTTAGACAAAAGGAAGGTCTAGACTGTTTTGATACTTACTCACCTGTGAGTCGCATAACCTCTATACGAATGGTTCTTGCTATTGCGGCATTAAGAAATTTGGAAGTACATCAAATGGATGTCAAAACCACATTCTAAATGGCGATTTAGAAGAAGATATGTACATGGAGCAACCTGAGGGTTTCTCTGCCCATGGTCAAGAGGGTAAAGTATGTAAATTGGTCAAGTCATTGTATGGCTTAAAGCAAGCTCCAAAACAATGGCACCAAAAGTTGATCGTGTCATGATTGACAATGGTTTCAAAATAAATGAGTGACAAATGTGTATATGTGAAAGATACACCGGGAGGTTATGTAATTTTGTGTCTTTATGTAGATGATATGCTTATCATTGGGAGTAATGATAAAATAATAAAATCTACTAAGAATGTTGAAAGGAAGATTTGACATGAAAGATATGGGTTTAGCGGATGTAATTTTAAGAGTGAAAATTATTCGAACCCAAGATGGTCTTGTGTTAAGTCAAGCTCATTATGTGGATAGGATTCTTGAAAAATTCAACTCGGGAGACATGCGTGTAGCACGTTCTCCGGTTGATACCACCCAACATTTAAAGAAAAATAGAGGTGAGGGTGTTGCTCAGTTAGAGTGTTCAAGAATCATTGGTAGTTTAATGTATCTAATGACATGTACTAGACCCGACTTAGCATACGTGATGAGTAGGCTAAGTAGATATACTAGTAATCCAAGCTCAGAACATTGGAAGAGTATAACAAGGGTGCTAAGATACATAAGATACACAAGAGACTATGGATTGCATTATACCCGTAATCCAGATGTGATTGAAGGGTATACTGATGCAAACTGGATATCGGATATAAAAGATTCCAAATCAACAAGTGGATATGTGTTCTTACTTGGGGGAGCAGCAATATCTTGGAGATCATCCAAGCAAACTGTTATAGCTAGATCCATAATGGAATCGGAATTTATCGCTTTAGATAAAGCCGGAGAAGAGGCTGAATTGCTACGTCAATTTGTGGAAGACATTCCAAGATGGCCAAAGCCGTTATCGGCTATTTGCATACATTGTGATAGTGAGTCGGCAATTGGAAGAGCCAAAAGCTCAATGTACAATGACAAATCAAGGCACATAAGGCGTAGACATAAACACAATACGACAACTAATATCAACAGGTGTTATCACGATTGACCATGTCAAGTCAAAAGATAACATTGCAGACCCGTTAACAAAAGGCTTAGGCACGGAAATGGTTTATAAGTTGTCAAGAGGAATGGGACTAAAGCCCACGAAAAAGGGTAATATGAGGGAAACCTAACCTAGTTGACTGGAGATCCCAAGATCTAGGTTCAATAGGAAAACTTAATCATATGACCAATGGAGTCATTATAGGAGATTACCTTAAAACTTAAAGGGAGTGACGAACTTCCTAGCCCATTCACTCTGGGGGAGTACCCCGAACTAGTGACCAAAGTGAGGTTAAGCATATTAAGGTTAGACGATTTGTAGGAATCAATATAACTATGATGCTTTTAATGATTCATCGAATCACCTATGTTAGAGAGAAGTGGGGTCGCTGGAATGGATTTGGGGGGAGGCGCAAATCCTAGAGCTCTCGCAGAACGAGAAAAGTGTTCCATGATCATTAACGAACACGATAATCAGGGTTGATCAAACCAGGAAGAGTGTTGTGTGATTATGTATTGTCGTCTACATAAAACAGGGTCTGTTCAAAGACATCGTGTCTACACACCACTAGGAGACTTAGTATACATCACAAAGGAAGGTTCAAAGGAAGACCTACCTATCCTGCAAACTTGACTGCTGAATTTTTTGGAGAAGTGATTTTCATTCATGTGGGGGATTGTTGGAAATTTATTGATAATATTAATATGGTTATTAATATTAATCAATAAATTAATGTGTTGAATGAAAATTAATGTGGTTAATGACATTAGGAATAGTAGTGTGGGAAGTCGTCCCACATTGGAGGAGAGAGAATATAAAATAGTTTATATTATAAACCTCTGGTCTATGTTGTTTCCTAAGGTGTCACACTAAGTAGATTCGCGAAGGGTGTGAAGAACCCTTAACTCGCACTCGCACATGCGCGCGCGCGTGGCATGGGGATGTGGGCGCAATGTGGCGCTTTGATGGCGCACTTTGCACTTCGCATCACCGCGAGCCGCTTGAGAGCCGCCTTAGTATTTTGGAAGGTTGGTTCGAGGGTCTGGTCAGGTGCGAGGTCAGAGTTGTGACTCGTAACAGCTTCCATTACACGTTGACTAAAAACGACAACTGTTAATGGCGAATTAAATAAGCAGTTACGATTCGGATTAATGGCTGGATGGCTGTTATGATTCAAATTCCACTATAAATACTGAGTGTAGCTCAGTAGAAAGACACATCAACACAACTCGAGGGTTCATTCGCACGACTGAGGGTTCATTCGCACGACTGAGTGCCCAGTCGCATAATACCCATTCGCATTAGTTTCATCCGCATTAGGTCCATTCGCATGGGACTCACCCGCATGGAGTCCATACGCACTAGTTTTATTCGCACGATTGGGTGTCCATCCGCATGGGTGTTCATCCGCATTGGTTCAATCGCATGATGTTCAGTCGCCTGAAGGCCATGCGATTGAAGGGTGCCCATACGCCCAAGTAGGGCTGGTGAACCCGAGGAAAGTGTAGTTTATGTACTGACTTTTGGGGGGAAGTGCAGATGTAAGTTTTGACGTGAAAGTTTCGTAAGTTCATGTAAGATGACGGTTGAGGCCTTAGAGGGTATGTCGGGCATGATGATGATGATAATGTTGCATGATTATGCATGTTATGTATGTATGATGTTGTCCTGTATGATGATGATGTCTGTGTATGTTATGTTCCTTGTTATGGTGTATGTTTATCTTTCCTGTGGCTTACATGTTATGTTAATGAATGAATGAAAGTAGTATGTAACGTAAAGCGAAAGATAATGAAAGAGGAATATGAAGTAAGAATGCAGCATTAATGAATGATGGTAGTAAAGAGAGTCTTGCAAGACTTGTATGTCAGGACACACCATTAAAAAGATGTTAACCCAACAGTGTGCGGGTTCGCTACCCCGGGAGGATGCACATTGGGGTCTTTCTTTGTGACTGACCATTTGTAAGGAACCATTGTTGCTTGCCTTAGGTACTGTGGCCAAAGGTGCTGGGCACTATGAATGAAAGTCTATTATAGGCTTAGGTCCAGTACCATGAGCATGAAGGACATAGCACATGACAATGGTATACCTGAACTTTATCTTAGGTACTGTGGCTAGAGGTGATGTGCACCGTGAATGAAGGTCTATGATAGGCTTAGGCCCATTACCATGAGCATGAAGGGTAAAGTTCATGGTTTTGATGAAAGGAAAAGATGTGATGACGAAAGAACGAATTGTCACACCCCAACCTTGACGGCGGAAAACGTCGAGATGTGATGGTTAAGATTGTTCACAACCACATAACGCTATATTAAATGTAAATATTAAAATTATAGGTTCAAAAGGCATGAAAAACATAAGTTTCAAACATGTAATAAGTTTTAAACAAAACAAAATGTTACATAAACATTTTATTTATTAAACTAGGTCCAAGTCCTAGTTTTATGCAAGCTTCAAAAGTTCACTTTATACTTGGGGATTTCCTGAAACATGATAAAAGTAAAAGGTCAACTATAAATAGTTGGTGAGTTTACAAGGTTTTCATACATAATATGACAAAGTTACAAGTAGCAATTTATGTCATAGGTCATAAGTTAGTAAGGTTATAGAACACATATCGTTACAACCAAACCTCGACTTGATTACAAGTATATAAGATTGGCTAAGTGTATTTGGTTCCCATGATGAACAAGCATACGTCATCAGGAGCCGGCAATACCTCGGCTTTAGCACCAAATAGGCTTGTCAGGCCCAAAAATCTAAGACGTCGTCAGGCTAGCAATAGTTAATGATTGTAAACAAAAATATGTATTCATATAAACACTTACAATACACAAATAACCATGACAAAAATATGAATTGCAAGTGCTTTACAAGTCTAAACGTTTACAAATGTGTAAGTATAAGTAATCATGTTTCACCCTAAATTAGTGTGAAAAGGTAAAAAGGGGGCAAGGAAAACTCACATGTCAAATAAGTATATAATGAAGATCACTAAGAATAATATATGTCGTTCCAAGATAAAACGTCACAAGGCACCTAAATATATAAATATTACAAGATTTAGGTTAACATAAGATTAACGAGTTAACGTAAACTAGGGTATTAGAATTTTGGGGGTTTTTATAAAGTTAATAAATTCTTATAAAAACACCATTTATGAATTATAAAATTATTTTTAAGGAAATTGATCCTTTGTAAATAACTTGTGATTTTATTTATAAGATTGTATCTAAATTCTATAATTATCATGATAAATCCTTAAACATAAGGTCTAATATTAATTTAATACCTTTAAATATTATATAACAATCTAATTTTTAAAAAATGTTTAATTATAACATTTGTAAATAATTTTATATTAAAATATTGAAATGTTTTACAAGAATAAATTTTTAAAAAATATTTAGATGACTTTAAAAAATTTGGGGTTTATAAAAGTCATTTTATAATTATTATAAATTTTCTATAATTAATTTAAGGCAAAAAGGCTTTAAAAAATTACAAGAGGGTGCCCGGGTTCGAACCCGGGACCTCTTGCTTAACAAGGCAATGTCTTACCAGTGAACCAAGGCTCTCCACCGCGGTACATCTTGGTTTTAAATTCCTTATAAACATAACCCAAGCAAAACCCCCAAATTGGATGAACCCTAGTTTAGATTCGAACCAAATCGATCAGCTAAACGATGATGATAACCAAATAACCATGGGGCTTTTGTTTCCCATGCTTAATCGAGCATATCCATGTATATAACTTACCCGAATAGGTTCGAATTGAAGGCAATCCTAATCGAAGAACAAGTCGCGGTCGTAGTACCCAATGGATGAGCATCCTCAATGGAAATCAAATTAACCTGCAGATAGCTTCGAATGATTATTTGGACTAAAAGCCTCTATCAATTTCGATTTTTGAACCCCAGAGGGTGGTGTTCGATTAGTTGCAGGTCGTGATGAAGTGGTGATTGAATCGTTGTTTGTGTTTGATTCAGGTGCAATGGAATTGATAGCAGCTTTAGACTAGTTAGACGTTCGATTATTTGAGTCATTTAATGGGTTATTATTAAGTTTTAATGGTCGAACGGCTATATGGTTAAAGACGTCGGTTGTTCAATCGAAGAGATTTGTAACCGGTGTTTACACGTAATTAAGGTGCCCATTAAAGTTCGAAACGTGGATACGAACGGATTTGGAACGATTTGGGTAACTAATGCGGGTGTTTTCATGGATTTTGGGACTCGCCGGAGCTCACCGGAGCTCCTGCTGGAGCTTGCCGGAAAATCGTGAAGAAGGGGGTGGGGGGTTGGGGTTTTAGTAATTTACGCATTTAGTCCCTGCAGTTTGTTTTTTATTTTACGCACAAAACTTGCATTTAAAGTTTAAAATTAACAATTTAACCCCTTAACTTATTGTTTTAAGTTTATTTAATATAATTCTCATTATTATTAGTGTTATTATTATTAATTTATTGTTACTATTAGTATTGTTATCGTATCATTATTATTTAATTGTTATTATTATAATCTATTTTGTTATTATTATTATTATTATTTTATATTATTATTATTATAACTATTATTATCGTTTGATTTAATATTTTTATTTATTGACATTCATATATTAAAATTTAATGGCAACCAAGGAATATGCATAAAGAACTCATGAATTTCAAGATTGACAACACTGGCCCTTATAAGAATAAACGAGATTAACTATTAATTAACAAAAATACGAGATGTTACAGTCTCCCTAACTTAAAAGAATTTCATCCCGAAATTAAAAGAAATGAAACTATACAAAAAAAACGGGCATTTCTTCTTCATGTGTACCTCACGTTCCCAAGTAAATTCAGCGCCACGCTTATTTTCCCAACGAACCTTGACGATTGGGGTTGTTGTGGTTCTAGTCTTCTTCATTATGCGATCCATGATTTCAACAGGTTCCTCGACAAAATGCAAGGACTCGTCGATCTGAATGTCTTCCAGCGGAACATACAGACTTTCGTCGGCCAAGCACTTTCTCAAATTTGAGACGTGGAACACAGGATGAACTCCATTAAGGTCGGAAGGTAGTTCCAGTTTATAAGCCACTTTCCAATCCTTTTTAGGATTTTGAAAGGTCCTACAAATCTTGGAGCCAATTTGCCCTTCTTTCCAAAGCGAACAACACCTTTCCACGGTGAGACCTTTAGAAGAACCATCTCCCCAACTTGGAATTCCAATGGCTTACGTCGCTTGTCAGCATAACTCTTTTGACGACTTCTCGCCACTTCAAGGTTCTTGCGGATAATGGAAGCTTTATTGGTCGTCTTGTATAAGTTCAGGACCAGTGATGAAGTTTTCACCAATGATGGTCCAACAGATCGGTGAATGACATTTGCGACCATAAAGTGCTTCAAACGGTGCCATCTTCATACTCGAGTGATAACTATTGTTATACAAAAATTCCCCAAGCGGTAGATGCGTATCCCAATCTCCACCAAAGTCAAGAACACACAGGCGTAGCAAATCCTCCAAGTTTTGGATCGTTCGCTCGGTTTGACCATCAGTTTGAGGATGGTAAGCCGTGCTTAGGTCCAATTGAGTACCCAAAAGTTCTTGCATAGACGACCAAAAGTGTGAAGTGAAACGAGCATCTTGGTCGGATATGATGTGCAGAGGTACCTCATGACGACTTACAATCTCATCAACTATATACGAGCTAACCTTGATGTCTTGTAAGTGTCACGTGTAGGTATAAAATGTGCCGATTTGGTCAATCGGTCAACGATCACCCATATGCTATCATGTCCTCGGGAGGTTCGGGGTAGCTTGGTTATGAGTCCATGGATATGTGTTCCACTTCCACATAAGGATCTGGGGTTGCTCAAGTAATCCACTTGGACGTTGATGTTCGACTTTAACCTTCGTACACGCGAGGCACTTAGCTACATAAGTCGCTATATCTTTCTTCATTCCAGGCCACCAATATTGACCGCGCAGGTCCATGTACATTTTATCGGAGCCAGGATGAATAGAATAACGAGTTTGATGAGCTTCGTTCATGATAAAGGTGAAGATTATCACGATTTGGAATCCAAATTCGATTTGCGAAGTACATCAACCCATTGGGTTTTGTTTCCAATCGGGTTAAAAGATTAGGCTCCAGTTCATCCTTCATTCTTCCTTCTTGTTGCACCACTTGTTGAGCCTCCAAGATACTAGACTTGATGTCACTATCTATTCTCAAGTTTTGTAACAGTACGGTAGTATCTCTGTTGACATCTAGTCGGATCTCAGTATCGAACTCACCCAAAGTGTCAAACCATTGACGTCGATCGCGAATTTCTTGGAATGAGATCATCTTGTTGTGAATCTTTCGGCTTAGTGCATCGGCTACAACGTTTGCTTTACCAGGATGGTAATGAATGTCACAATCATAGTCACTAATCAACTCCACCCAACGACGTTGTCTCATGTTGAGATCTTTTGATTGAAAGCGTGTTGAAGGCTTTTGTGATTGGTGTAGACTATACATTGCGTACCATACAGGTAGTGCCTCCAAATCTTCAAAGCAAATACAACAGCACCAAGCTCGAGATCGTGTGTTTTGTAATTCACCTCGTGAACCTTTAATTGTCTTGATGCATAAGCTATGACCTTCCCTCGTTGCATGAGTACACAACCAAGGCCTTGTTTAGATGCATCACAATACACGGTGAAGTGTCATTTCCATCGGGTAGGGTCAAGATAGGAGCATTGCACAACTTGTGCTTTAACGCTTCAAAAGCTTCTTCTTGCTCGGAACCCCACTCAAACGGTTTATTCTTTTGTGTCAAAGAAGTGAGTGGTTTCGCGATCCTTGAAAAGTTGGCAATGAATCGCCGATAGTAGCCAGCAAGACCAAGAAAAGAACGAACTTCGGTAGGAGTCGTAGGAACACACCAATTCTTCATAGCTTCTACCTTTGCAGGATCAACGTGAATTCCTTGGCTATTCACCACGTGTCCTAGAAATTGAACTTTCTTGAGCCAGAAGTCACACTTTAAGAACTTCGCGTACAATTGCTCTTTCTTCAACAACTCAAGAACCAATCTGAAATGCAGTTCATGATCGGTGTTGGATTAGAGTAGATAAGTATGTCATCTATGAAAACGATCACAAACTTGTCTAGATAAGGCTTGCATACTCGGTTCATGAGATCCATGAAGACAACAGGAGCATTGGTTAAACCAACAGGCATCACCATAAACTCATAGTGCCTATAACGAGTACGGAACGCGGTCTTTGGGATGTCATCATCATGAACTCGTTATTGATGATATCCAGAGCGTAGATCAATCTTCGAGAATATGGCAGCTCCTTGAGGTTGATAAACAAGTCATCGATGCGAGGAAGAGGATAACGTTCTTGATGGTAAGCTTGTTAAGCTCATGATAATGATGCACATACGAAACGATCCATCTTTCTTCTTCACGAAAAGAACAGGTGCACCCCAAGCGAAGAACTAGGACGGATGAAACCCTTCTCGGATAGCTCTTGAAGTTGACTAGAGAGTTCTTGCATTTCAGATGGTGCAAGTCGATATGGTGAGTTAGCCACGGGGTTTGCTCCCGGTATCAAGTCAATTTTAAACTCAACTTCACACACGGGAGGTAAACCACTAAGGTCATCGGGAAATACTTCAGGAAAGTCTCGTACGATAGGGACATCCTTAAGTTCTTCCCTTTGACTTTCATGTTGACCACGTAAGCCAAGAAAGCCATATACTTCTTGCTTAAGCATTTTCAGGCTTGAGTGCAAGACATGAGTTTAAGTCCTTTGGAAGATTTTCACCGAACACCTTCAAGGTATCACCAGAAGGTAACGGTATACGGATGCACTTCTCGAAACAAATGATCTCAGCATGGTGTTTGGCTAACCAATCCATACCAATGATGACATCGAAGCTTCCAAGTTTCATGGGGATAAGATCGATAAGGAAATCATGCGTGTCAAGAATAAGATACAATCACGAATAATGATGTTAACGGTGATCGGTTCTCCATCGGCAACTTCAACAGTAAGAGGCCTTTCTAGTTTTGTATGAGGACTTAGCAAGTATGGGTTCAAACTCTAACGAAACAAAACTTTTATCGGCTCCAGAATCAAATAGGACATAGGCATAAGTTTTATTAATAAGAAACATACCTGTTAATTTTAAAGGTATTTAACGATCAGTTTACGCATGAAAAGAATTAGGTCACACAAGTCCAAGGTAAGTTAACATACCATTCACTACATCGTTGTTTGCTTGTGCTTGATTTGCGTTGATGTTGAAAGCACATCCTCGGGCTTGTGGAATATTACCCACAAGACGAGGGCATTGTGGGCGAAAATGACCAGGTTCCCCACAGTTGTAGCAAACACGGTTTGTGACCACGGCGGCATTGTTAGGTGCACGGTGGCAAGTCACCACCAAATGACCATATTTACCGCAT
The DNA here is from genome assembly GCA_025506515.1 of Flaveria trinervia. Taxonomy (NCBI): domain Eukaryota; kingdom Viridiplantae; phylum Streptophyta; class Magnoliopsida; order Asterales; family Asteraceae; genus Flaveria; species Flaveria trinervia. The sequence goes on along the minus strand of JACCIX010000481.1, from coordinate 27,166 downwards.
AAGGTGCAGATACAGCATGGTTGATTCCCGGATGATGATACCTACAAGTGTTGCACATAGGCTGAGGACCAGCATAAGCCCTAGCCCCAGGCACTTGTGCCACAGGTGTAGCGCAGGTACAAGTTGTCTTTGGGGTTGTTTGGGTGCAGCCACAACATAGTTACGCGCGGTGTGAATTTGCGCTTGTTGTGTTGTTATTGTTGTTGTGGACGGTTCAGCTTGGTCTCCTTAACGGCCTCGGTAGACATCTTTTCCACCTTCTTGGCACCCTTCACAGACATGGTGCCCGCTCGTATATGGTTCTCGGTGAGTTGAGCGGTGATAGTAATGGCTTCTTCCAAAGTTGTGGGTCGGCTACCCACCACAGCATCTTGAATTTGGGGTGGTACACCCTTGATAAACTTCTCGATGTTGCGGGGGATAGTGTCGACCATATGAGGCAGCAATATACTAACTCATGATGCCTAGTTGAGTAGGCAAAATGATCACCATCGTTTTGCTTCAAATTCCAAAATTCCTCCTCCAACTTTTGCAGTTCGCTTCTCGAGTAGAACTTCACGATGGCGATGTTCTTGAACTCTCCCAAGTAAGTGCCAGAATAGCATCGGGCCACAATTTCTCTTCTCGCTATTCCACTAGGTGAGAGCCCTTTGTTGGAGCATGCTAGTGGCATAACAAACTTTGAGTGCCTCGAGACACTCACAGTTGACAAAAGTGTTCTCCATGCTCTCGACCACTCAAGAAGACCAGTGGCTCCTTCCTTGCCATTAAAACTAGTGGGTTTGCAAGAGCTAAAGTGCTTGAAAGTGAAAGTTTGGTTGTTGCGCCCTTGGTTAGCATTATTCTCCCTATGACCGTTGTTGCTAGAGTTGGTCATTAAGGTGCTATTGAGTTCGGCAACCATGGTCGGGATGACAACAGCCATTTTTCAGGCAATCATGGCGGCTAGCTTACGATCGGAACTTCCACGCTTTCCATGATGACGAGACATGCTGGAATATGCAAAATGAGTTAGATACGAGGAAAAGAATAACAATGATTATATTCAACAAGGATAAGACAAGAGTTGTAAGGCACATGGAATGGTTCCATTTGATAATGCATTACCATTTGGAAATGTGACACGTCAAGGTAAGTTGACCCATTCGCCTTAGGAATTTGTGTATGTTGACCATAGTTTATCACTCATCCCAGAAATCCCAGGTAAGCATAACTAGTCTCGTAGGATTTATGCGATATGCTTGCCTTAGCCCGAGGGCCTTTTGCCAAGAAATCTAGAATACAGGTGTCTATGTGTCACACAAATTTCTTAGGTTCATGAAATCAAAACCTTGATGAGATTTATATAGATTAGACATAACGTCTAAAGATCCAAATCATAAGCATAAGCATAGTTTCCACGTGTTGACGAGAATAAGATTAAGAAGTTTCATTTGTCAGGGAGAGTCAAAGAGTCAAAGTTAAGTTTAGGGAGACACATAACAAAGTTTAATTAATTACAAGGCAACCTATGCTAAGGCATCAAGTTGCACATAAGTATGGCATAGCATTATGTAGCATGCAAACAATATATATATAATTCCAAGAATATAAATATTATTCTATGAGGTTCATGCATAAGCTATAGTCTAGGTCACCATTTCTAATAACCTAAATCCCTATAGTATTGGGCTCTGATACCAATATGTCACACCCCAACCTTGATGGCGGAAACATCGAGATGTGAGGGTTAGATTGTTCACAACCACATAACGCTATATTTAAATGTAAATCGACCATCCTAAAACTTAGGTATGCATACAACCCACCATTCAAGCACACACAAGCTCACAAACAAGGCTCAAACGAATCATACACACACATACACACACACATATGGGTCAAACATGCACCACACAAAAAACCGATTTTCAGATGTTTTCCAACCCCAAATCATTCAAAAACGTTTAAAGGAGGGGTCCTAGAACTCACACAAACAACCACGACGAGAATATCTTCGATTTGACTCGCTTCTTAACGATTTTGGCCACTCGAACCAACCCGAACCAACACCTCTTCCTCTTTTCTTCCTTTCTATCTTCTCCTCTCTTGTTTGGCTGAAATATGAGTGTGGGGAGAGGGTAAGGGCTGCCCTCTCCCTTTATATACCCCTCTCACCCGTCTTTCTTTCGTTGGTGAGTTTGGTCCCTTGACTTTGGACTTTATTTTTTTCTTCTTTCGTCAGCTTCAAAATAAATAAATAACCGGGTGTTACAAGTCCACCCCCATTAATAGGTTTCATCCCCAAACCTATTATTCCTCGAACAAATATGGGTAATGATGCCTCATTTCTTCTTCAGTCTCCCACGTTGACTCGGATCCCTTCCTGTGCTTCCACTGTACACGCACAAGGGGAACCATTTTATTTCTCAGCCTTTTCTCTTTTCGATCTATGATTGCCACTGGTTGCTCCACATAATTGAGTCGTTCGTCTACTTCGATATCCTCCAGTGGAACAATCATGTCTTCATCAGCTAAGCACTTCCTCAGATGAGATACATGGAATGTCTGGTGAATTCCACTTAACTCTTCTGGTAACTCCAGTCTATAGGCCACCTCTCCTACTCGAGCGATGATTCGAAAAGGGCTATGTACCTTGGGCTCAACTTGCCGCACTTTTGAATCGGATAATACCCTTCCAAGGTGAGACCTTCAACATAACCTAGTCACCCACCTGGAACTCAATCGGTATGCGTTGTTTATCGGCATACGACTTCTGTCTATCTTTGGCTGCCTTCATGAAGGCTTTGATCTTCTCAAGCTTCTCCGTTGTAGCCTCGATTACCTTGACGCTCCCCAATTCCTTCTGACCAATATCACCCCAACAAACAGGCATTCTGCATCTCCTACCCTATAGTATCTCATATGGTGGCATACCAATGCTAGTCTGATAGTTGTTGTCGTATGAGAATTTGGCTAACGGTAGGTGGTCATCCCAACTCCCCCAAAATCAATCACACATGCCTGAAGCATGTCTTCCAATGTATGAATGTTCCTTTCTGATTGACCATCAGTTTGGGGATGATAAGCCTTGCTAATATATAACCTCGTCCCCATGGCGTTATGGAATTTCTTCCAGAATTAGGATGTGAATCGGGTATCACGATCAGATACAATAGACACCGGCACTCCATGATGAGTTACAATTTCCTTGATGAATAGATCCGCCAACCTCTCAAATGAATATGTCTCGCGGATCGGTAGGAAGTGAGCACTCTTCGTCAGATGCTCAACAATCACCCATATGGCATCATACCCCTTCGGAGTACGCGGCAACTTTGTAATGAAATCCATGGTGATGTGCTCCCACTTCCATTTCGGTATATCCAAAGGTTGGATTTTCCCATACGACTTTTGATGCTCAGCCTTCACCTGTAAGCAAGTAAGGCACTTACTCACATACTCCACCACATCGCGCTTCATACCCGACCACCAATAGTCTTTCTTCATATCTTGATACATTTTCGTGGCACCTGAATGAATGGAGTATCGAGTCTTGTGAGCTTCATCTAAAATCTTCACCCGTAGATCCCCAAAACAAGGAATCCACGTTCTCCCGAATCGAGTTCTAACACCAAGCGTGTTTTCACCAAATTCCGCGACCAGGCCTCTTATTCTATCAGAGTTGAGATGATCTTCTTTCAGTGCCTCATCTTGAAACTCTTTGACTTGCTTCATCACATTAGTGGTCATGATTAGCTGATATGCTTTCACCTGAATCGGCTTGGGCCTCTCTTTCTGACTAAGGGCATCAGCCACCACGTTGGCTTTGCCCGGATGGTAGTGGATCTCACAATCATAATCCATTATAAGTTCCAACCACCGTCTCTACCTCATGTTCAGATCTTTCTGCTCAAAGAAGTACTTCAAGCTCTTGTGTTCAGTGAAAATGGTGCACTTCATACTGTAAAGATAGTGCCTCCAAATCTTTAGTGCAAAGACCAGGGCTGCTAGCTCCAAGTCATGAGTAGGGTAGTTGACCTCATGAACCTTCAACTGTTGGGATGCATAGGCTATGACCTTCCCTCTTTGCATTAACATGCACCCCAACCCCAAATAGGAAGCATTAGAATAGACCACCAGATCTTCACTTCATTGGGTAATGATAGAACATGAGCTTGAGTCATTCTCACCTTCAATTCTTCGAAGGCCTTCTCTTGAGCTTGACCCCATACAAACTTCACATCCTTTCGGGTCAACTTGATTAGGGGAGAAGCAATCTTAGAAAAGTCTTGGATAAACCTTCTATAATAGCCCGCCAAACCCAAGAAGCTACAAATCTCGGATGGCGTCTTAGGAGACTTCCATTGCATCACTGCCTCCACCTTAAACGGGTCCACCATGATCCTATCCGGGTTCACACATGACCCAAGAACTGAACTTCGCACAACCAGAATGCACATTTGGAGAACTTTGCATACAACTTCTCCCTCCTCAACGTCTCCAGAACCTCCCGAATATGACCGGCATGCTCATTCTCGCTCTTCGAATAAATTAGGATATCATCAATAAACACAATCAATGATTATCCAACATAGGCCGACACACATGGTTCATCAAATCCATAAAAGCAACTGGCGCATTGGTCAAACCAAAAGACATGACAAGAAACTCATAGTGACCGTAGCGCGTGCGAAAATCTGTTTTAGGGATATCTTGCTCCTTCACCTTCAACTGATGGTAACGAGATCGAAGATCTATCCTTGAAAACCAACTGGCACCTTGAAGCTGATTGAACAAATCATCTATTCTTGGTAAGGGGTATCGGTTCTTCACCGTCAGCTTGTTCAGCTCTCTGTAGTCAATGCACATCCCCATGCTACCGTCTTTCTTATTCGCAAACAGGACCGGAGCACCCCAAGGAGAGATACTCAATCTGATGAACCCCTTATCATCAGCTCTTGTAACTGCTCCATCAACTCCTTCATCTCAGTCGGAGCCAACCGATATGGCGCCTTGGCAACAAGTTGAGCACCCGGTATCAGATCAATCTGAAACTTGATCTCTGTGTCAGGTGGCACTCCTGGTAAGTCTTTTGGGAACATGTCCGAAAAGTCACACACAACCGGTACAAAGGCCAAATAGGTGGTGCTGGCGTATCCACATCCTTTACAAAGGCCAAGTAGGCACTACGTCCACGCCTCATACACTTTCCTGCCACCGCCATCAAAATTATTTTCAGAATTGTCGTGACCCAATCACCATAAACCGTCACCGAACTCCGTCAGGCGCTGTCAGAAAAATCATCTTCTTGCGACACACAATGTTCGCCTCGAAGTCTGCTAACCAATCCATCCCAAGAACCAAATTGAAACCACCTAAGGTCATCACGAAGGGTCTAACCAGAAATTTTTGACCTTCTACTTCCACTTCACAACCTTCTATCATCTCCGAAATCCTAGTAGACTTACCTATGGCAGTTTCTACATCGAAGGGCGCATCAACATGTCTACTACTAACAGTAGCTTTGCACAGAAAGCAACATAAATTAAACTTTTACCGGCACCCGGATCAAATAACACAGAAGCTAAAGTTTGGTTCACCAGAAACGTACCGGACACGACATCAGGGTCCGTCTTAGCTTCCTCCTATGTCATGGTGAATGCCTGGCACTTGCCCTCGGTCCTTCACCTCCCGTGTTCTTCGCCCCGGAATTCTCAGCCCTTGGCTTCTTACAATCTTTACCCATATGACCACTTTCTCCACAACTGAAATACCTCACACCCCTGCAATCTCTAGCCATATGACCAGGCTTCCGACACTTGAAATAAACATTCAACCCCTATCTACACTCACCACCGTGCTCCTTCTCACACTTGCCACATTTTTCGATCCCATACCCAGTGTGGCTACACGGCGACCGTCCACTCGTGCCTTCTTGTTACTTGTCAAGTGTCACCCCGACCAACCTTTTCCCATGCCAATTTTGATCACCACCACCCTTCCTACCACCCTCAGCCACCACCACGACAGCTCTCTCATCATACAATCTCCTGCCAAGTCAACCGCCGATCTAAACGTGCTCGTCGGGCAGTTATCATGTGTCTACGAATATCCGCTGGCAAACTCTGAATATACCTCTTTATCTTCCATGACAGAGGCGTCACCTGATCGGCACCATACGTGCCATCTCGTTGAATTTGGTGGTATACTGTTGGTGCGTCATCGTTCCGCCTCAAGTTGCAAGAACTCCCTTTCAACCTTGTCTATTTCCCGTGAGGACAGAACTCCTCAATCAATAACTTTTTCAGTTCAGACCATCTCATTCCCCCCAATGGCTCTGCTACCCTCGGCTTGGACTATATTGTCCCACCAGCATAGAGCCGAGTCCATAAAAGAGTGGGTAGCGAACTTCACTTTTGGTCCTCCTAGCACTCACTGATGTCAAGAACAACCTCCATTTCCCTCACCCATCGGTGAGCAGCAGGAGCAGAGCCGTTTCCATCAAAAGTAGAGGGCTTGCATCTCATAAACGCCATGTAGTACAGCCTCGTGCCACTCCTGTGCAGGCTCTTCTTCCTCCTCTTCTTCATCATCTGAGAGAACTGTTTCAGGCTCGGTTGCTCTTGTCCTCCCGAGGACCCGTTACTCCCTTTTTCCCCTTCTCGTACAGCCTTAATAACTTTAGTCACTACAGACGGTAAGATCGTCTGCATGACTTGATGAACTTCTTCAACAACAGCCTCCTTCACTGAGGCTCTCAGATTGGAGCTCTCGTCGCCATCCTCGGATGAGGGGTCTCTGGTTCTTCAGAAACCACCTTCTTAACTCTGGGTCTCCCTCTCTTAGGTCGCGGTTTAGTACCGTGACCTCCACCCTATGAGCTTTCGTAGATCTACCAGTGGCCATCACACGCACACTGAAAGATTCAAACACCAACACGATCATTCAAGGGAACAGCTCAGTTATGTCAACTATAGTAAGTCCCTAATTATAGTGGCTAGTATGATTAGCCACTCGCTTTACTCTTCACACCCAAGCATTAACTATTCTGGCTAAATCAGTATTTAAATCTACATACAACACATAACACATAACATGCGCACATAATACTGGTTAACTTTACGAAAATACCTGATGGCACGCAGCTACTCAGATTGGCATCCCTCCCCTTTCCGTTCTATTTTTAGTTTAGTTAGGTTATTTTGAAAATTTACCCATTTCACTTAAACTTTGGCTGTGATACCAACTTGTAAGGCCCCATTCCTGGGACGCTTACAACTGGTAAATCATTGCACATATTATCTACATTTTCATTTCTTTTACACAAATATCGCAACGGAAACATTCAAAAATGACATCTCGTTTCATTATAAAAACTTTTGCAAAATAATACATCATAACTCAATTACAAAACCCCAGTTCCATTACTCACAAAAATTATTATAAATATGGATGCCATCTCAAAAGAGTTGAGTAGCCGCCTCGTGCCATGCTCAACAACCATTACCTGCCAACTGGAAATACATCAAAGTTAGTGTCACTGAGTGAGTTCTAGTTTTAAAAAAAAACTTACTTTTCTTTCGTTAAAACCGTCCTTTAGTTCATGCGATCAATATCATACATATACAGATAACATCATTATTATCTTCATCATTTATACGTTAACTTTCATTCTTCATACATTCTTACTTTCATTCGTTCATTCATTACTTCCAGTGACATGTACATTACCCCGAACATTGTGCACGAAGCGGGTAACTGGGCCTGAGGTCTTTCATAGACCTCGAACATTGGGCACGGAGTTGACTCCAGTACCTAGGACAAGCGGCAAGGATCCCATTCATATGGTCAATCACAAAGATTGGACCCCAGGGTGCACCCTTCGGGGTAGCTAACCCGCACAGCGTTGAGCTAACACCTCGATCAGGTGTGCACCTCCATACGTTTGCTTGTAAGCCTTTCCTATATTCATTCGTTCATTAATGCATGCATTCATTCGTCATGTTCCTCTTTCATTATCTTCCACTTTAACTTATGTAATACTTTCGTTTCATTCATCGGCATAACACTTAAGCCACGTAAAGATAACATACATCATAAATAGGAACATAACGTACAGTCATCATATCATACAGGGCAACATCATACATACATAACTGGCATAATCATGCAACATCATTATCATCATGCCAAAAATGCTCTCTAAGGCCTCAATCGTCATCTTACATGCTCTTATGGGAACCTTTACGTCAAAACTTACATCTGCACTTTCCCCCGAAAGTCAGAAGTTAAACTACACTTCTCCTCGGGTGCAACAGCCCCATTTAGGAGTATGGATACCCTTCAGTCGCATGGCCTCCATGCGACTGAGCATCATGTGAATGAACCAATGCGGATGAACACTCATGCAAATGAACACCCAATCGTGCGAATGAACTAATACGGATAGACCTCATGCGAATGGAACTAATGCGGATGAGCACTTATGCGACTGGACCCTCAGTCGCATGACTCCCCATGCGACTAGCCTAATCGTGTGAATGAACACCCATTCGTGGGAATGGACCCCATCGCTCCTCATTAGGCTGTATGGCGTCTAGTCGGCGCCTAGCCCTAGCTTATGTTGAATGCAATTCCTCCCGAACCCAATCTGCTATTGTCGACCTTGAAGCTCATCTAAACCCATTCTAAGCCCAAATCGACCTTCCTAAACCTTAGGTATGCATACAACCACACCATTCAAGCATACCAAGCTCACAAACAAGGCTCAAACGATTCATACACACACATACACACACGCATACGGTCAAACATGCACCCACACAAAACCCGATTTTCAGATGTTTTCCAGTCCTAAATCATTCAAAAAAATTTAAAGGAGGGGTCCTAGAACTCACACAAATGACCACGACGAGAAGAGCTTCGATTTGACTCGCTTCTCAACGATTTTGGCCACTCGAACCAACCCGAACAACACCTCTTCCTTTTTTCTTCCTTTATCTCTTCTCCTCTCTTGTTTGGCTGAAATATGAGTGTGGGGAGAGGGTAAGGGCTGCCCTCACCCTTTATATACCCCCTCTCACCCGTCTTTCTTTTGTTGGCGAGTTTGATCCCTTGACTTTGGACTTTATTTCTTTTCTTCTTTCGTCGGCTTCAAAATAAATAAATAACCGAGTGTTACAATATCGGCGAGTGCCAGGAGGACCAAAAAGTAAATTTTGTTGCCCACTCTTTTGTGGACTCGGCTCTGTGCTGGTGGGATAATATAGTCCAAGCTGAGGGTAGTCGGGGAATCGGGAGGATGAGATGGTCTGAACTGAAAAAGCTGGTGATTGAGGAGTTCTATCCTCATAGAGAAATAGATAAAGTTGGGAGATAATTCCTGCAACTAGAGGTGGGAATGATGACGCACCAACAGTACACCACCAATTCAACGAGATGGCATGTCTGGTGCCGGATCAAGTGACGCCTATGTCATGGAAGATTAAGAGGTACATTCAGGTTTGTCAGCGGACATTCGCAGGCATATGATTGCTGCCTAACCGAGCACGTTGGGCAATTATATGATGAGAGGGCTGTGGTGGTGGTGCTTGAAGGTGGCCGGAAGGGTGGAGGTGACCGAAACTGGAATGGAAAGAGGTTTGGTTGGGGTGGTGCCTCGACGGTAACAAGAAGGCAAGGGTGGACGACCGTCATGTGGTCGCATCGGGTGCAGTATGAAGAAGTGTGGTAGGTGTGGGAGAGAGCATAGTGGGGAATGTAGGTTTGGGTCGAACTTGTGCTTTAAATGTGGGAAGGCGGGGCACATGGCAAGGGACTGTCGTACGGTCCGGTGCTTTAATTATGGTGAGAGGGTCACATAAGTAAGGATTGTAAGAAGCTGAGTGCGGAGGGCTCTGGAGCGAAGAAGACGGGGAGTGAAGGCCAAGGGTGAGCGCTAGGCATTCACTATGACACAGGAGGAAGCTAGGACAACCCTGATGTGTGTCCGATATGTTTGTAGTGAACCCACTTTAGCTTCTGTGTTATTTGATTTGGGTGCCGTAAAAGTTTTATTTCTACTGCTTTCTGTGCTAAACTGCCAGTTAGTAGTAGACGTGTCGATGTGCCCTTTGATGTAGAACTACCATAGGTAAGTCTACCAGGATTTCTAAGATGATCGAGGGTTATGATGTGGACTTGAGGGTCATAAGTTTCTTGTTAGACCGTTCGTGATGACCTTAGGTGGTTTTGATTTGGTTCTTGGGATGGATTGGTTAGCGGGCTTCAAGATGAACATTGTGTGTCGCAAGAAGATGATTTGTCTGACAGCGCCTGACGGTGGTTCGGTGACGGTTCATGGTGATCGTTCACGATGATCCCGAAAGTAATCTCAATGGCGGTGGCGGGAAAGTGTATGAGGCGTGGATGTAGCGCCTACTTGGCTTATGTAAAGGATGTAAATACGCGAACACCATAACTATCCCATGTACTTGTGTGTGACTTTTTGGACATGTTCCCAGAAGACCTACCAGGAGAGCCACCTGACAGGGAGATCGAGTTCCAGATTGATCTGATACCGGGTGCCCAACCTGTTGCCAAGGCACCGTATCGATTGGCTTCGACGGAAATGAAAGAGTTGATGACCAGTTGCAAGAGCTGCTTGATAAGGGGTTCATTCAACTGAGTATCTCTTCTTGGGGTGCTCCGGTCTTATTCGTAAGAGAAAGACAGTAGTATGAGGATGTGTATTGACTACCGTGAGTTGAACAAGCCGACGGTGAAGACCGTACCCTTACCAAGAATCGATGATTTGTTCGATCAACTTCAAGGTGCTAGTTGGTTTTCAAGGATAGATCTTTGATCAGGCTACCATTAGTTGAAGGTGAAGGAGCAGGATTCCCTAAAATAGCTTTCCGCACACGTAATGGTCACTACGAGTTTCTTGTCATGTCTTTTGGTTTGACCAATACGCAAGCTGTTTTTATGGATCTGATAAATCGGGTGTGTCGGCCAACGTTGGATAAATCAGTGATTGTGTTTATTGATGATATCCTGATTTATTCGAAAAGTGAGATTGAGCATGCCGGTCACATTCGGGAGGTGTTTGAGACGTTGAGAAAGGAGAAGTTGTACGCTAAGTTCTTGAAGTGCGCGTTCTGGTTGCGCGAGGTTCAATTCTTGGGTCACGTGGTGAATCCTGATGGGATTATGGTGGACCTGGAAAAGGTGGAGGCGTGATGCAATGGAAGTCTCCAAAGACGTCATCTACGATTCGTAGTTTCTTGGGTTTGGCGGACTACTATAGAAGATTTATCCAATACTTCTCAAAGATTGCTTCTCCACTAACTAAGTTGACCTGGAAGGATGTGAAGTTTGTATGAGGTCAAGCTCAAGAGAATGCTTTTGAAGAATTAAAGGCGAGGTTGACTCAAGCCCCTGTTCTGTCAGTACCCGATGGAAGTGAGGATCAGCTGGATTATTCTGATGCTCCCTACTCGGGGTTAGGGTGTGTGTTAATGCAAAGAGGGAAGGTTATAGCTTATGCATCCCGACAGATGAAGATTCATGAGGTCAATTATCCTACTCATGACTTGGAGCTAGCAGCCGTGGTCTTTGCGCTAAAGATTGGGAGGCAGTATCTTTACGGGACGAAGTGCACCATTTTCACTGACCACAAGACCTTGAAGTACTTCTTGAGTAGAAAGATCTGAGCATGAGGCAGAGACGATGGTTGGAGCTTATAAAGGACTATGATTGCGAGATCCATTATCATCCTGGCAAAGCCAACGTGGTGGCTGACGCCCTTAGCCGAAAGGACAGTCCCAAGCCAATTCGGGTGAAAGCCTATCAGTTGATCATGACCTCAGATGTTGAAGCAAGTCAAAGAGTTTCAAGATGAGGCATTGAAAGAAGATCATCTTAACTCTGAAAGGATGAGAGGTCTAGTTGGGGAATTGGATGAAAACACACTTGGTGTAAAACCCGATTTGGATGGGTGTGGATTCCTTGTTTTGGGGATCTACGGGTGAAGATTTTGGATGAAGCTCACAAGACTCGATCCCTATTCATCCAGGTGCCACAAAGATGTATCAAGACATGAAGAAGGATTATTGGTGGCCAGGTATGCAACGTGACGTAGTGGAGTATGTGAGTAAATGCCTTACTTGTCTATAGGTGAAGACCGAGCATCAAAATCCGTATG
>JACCIX010000481.1:0-10000 GCA_025506515.1 Flaveria trinervia | reverse complement strand
TAAAATTATAATATCATATTATTAAATAATGTATTAATAATGTTTATTAAATACATGAAAGAAACAAAAGAAAAATATCAACATATATAAAATATAATAGATAAATTTACCATATTGCTCTTCAAGTGTGGTAAAATCTTAATCAATTTCCTATTTTATCCCCCTTAAATGTCTTGCACTTATTTGTACATATTGTATCAAAACATATATGTTTGATAATATTAAATCTTTATGGAAAGAGATGTATTATGTAGCAATATAGATATAAGTATTTAAATAATATATACTTAATTTAAATAGTATTTAGTTATGAAAATAGTAGCTATAAATTTTAATGTCAATTTGTATTATTATAAATAAAATAAAATTTAATGAAGTGAATTAAATAATGTTATATTATTACATAATGTATTTATAATGTGTATTAAATAATACAATAATTAGAAGAAGTTAATTAAGTGGTGGCAAAAGTGAAGCTATTACATAAATCAGTTGTACTCTATGCTTAAAATATTATAAAGTATCTTATGCTTTAAATGAAATTATCATTTTATCATTTTAATATGTATCATATAGTAGTATAAATAAATATAAATAGAAGTTTGATAAATAAGAAGATAGATATTTACGACAAGGATGAGAAATAATTTTAATCCCAAAATACAAGAGACTGTAAATAGTTTGTGAAATCGACAAGTACAATGTACCTCCTTAAAAAGTGGCAAATTTTATCCTTCTTGAGTCCGATTTGACTCTTTACACAGAAGCAATCTTACTTGGATTTGAACTTTGATTAACTTAATATTAAATGATAAACATTACGTGGAAGATACAATTTGACCTCTTTAGATCTGTAATATTAGATTCCACTATTATTACAATAGTTTCTATTAAAAATAAAAGTAACTTGTCATATAATCTGACTAATCAATTATTAAGTTTATTTAAAACAATAATTATGCATGATATGATTACATGGACAAAAAACAATAGAGTTTTGATTGATTCTTCAATCATTGAGCCGTGATGCACCATTATAGTCCAAGCTCAATCCAATAAGATACTTGCTATCAACTTCGATTTTTATTTTTATTTGTATTTTTCTAAGTTAAATTCGTAAAAATCAAAATGTAGAGATTAATGAAGATGCTGATGCAAACTAAACATCCAAAGTTTGTCCTGCATGCTGCACAAGTGCATTGAAGAAGAATGCTTAGGAAGTTTCACACATACAACAGAAAATACTCTAAGTGTGAAATCTTCTGAAGTCAAGACCAATATCTTCCGAAGCTAAATATGAAGTCTTCCGAAGCCTCAAGACAAAGTCTTCCGAAGCTTCAACTCATGAAGACAGATTCCTTCCAAAGACTTTTAACACATGCTTTATCTGATGTACTTTTCCATAAAGCTAGACACCTTTCCGTTGCACCTCTGATAGGTCACCAACATACATGAGTTGGTGAAAAGATCCATGTTTTTGGTAACTGTACATTGAGGTCTTAAGTCTGTAACTTTCTACTTCATGTACTTTATCCTTTTTGTAATAGATAAGGATGTGAGCTATAGCATGTCATAGTCACTAGTCAAAAGGCAATCTGCCTTTTGACTCTACAATTGATTTTGTTTTGTGTCTAGTCAATTGTATCCAGCTGGCTTTCAAAGTATAGCCGGCTGTAGGATGTAATATAAGTATCTCATGTTCTTGTATCTTTCCATTATGCTTTGTAACACTTGTAATAGAACATAGAGAAGCAATATACTGCATTCTTGAAAACTAAACACTTGTGTTCTGTCTCTTACATTACTTGTGTTCTTAGTATCTTATTGTGGTTAATCTAGTCTTACTGTTGATTAAGTTCTAGTTAATCTCCTCTTTGTGTTGTTGTATTATAACTGACCCTCTTCACTGGTCTTGCATTTGGTATTAGAGCTTTCCAGGCTCTTGATATAAGATCTCACCATCTTAAGATCCCTCACAGACACAAATACTAAACTTTTCAAATGGCTACCATTTCCAAGACTGATATGGAAACTGGAACCATGAACAAGTTCCCATTGATCACTCTTGATGAGTTTGATACTGGTGTTTGAGAATGGAAGGTTTCATCAGGTCTCTTGATTCAAGAATGTGGGAGTCTATTGAGAATGGACTTTTCATAACTAGCACCCCTTCTGCTACTGGTGCTGGTATGATCCCTAAGGATGTGGCTAACTACTATGATGAAGATATGAAAAGAGTAAAGATTGATAGAAAAGCCATGACAGCCCTTCAAATTGCCCTTCCAAACTTTGTGTACAGAGGTTTCAAGAAGTGCAAAACCGCCAAGTAGCTATGGGATGCACTGAAACTGATGTATGAGGGTTCCTTTGAAGCAAGGAGAACAAGAAGGATCTCCTAAAGCAGCAGTTTGAAAACTTCACCTTCAAAATAAATGAAACCATGACTCAGCAGTACTTCAGGTATGTTGAGATTGTGGATACCCTAGTGGATGGAGGAGTTTCTCTTGAGAACAGAGACATTGTAAGGAAGTTCATGTCCTCACTTTCTAGGCAGTGGACATACTATTGTGTGGTGATGAAGAGACTGAAAATCTCAAAACTCTCACTCTGACAGAGTTATATGGGATTCTTAGTGGCTACCAATGGAGATGAACATGCAAGGTTCATCTGGCAACTCCAACAATCAAATGGGTTAAGCCCTACATGTGGTTAAAAGGGATAGCATAGAACCCAAACATCATCTCATATGCTACCCTGACAACTCACCAAAGGGTCCTTTCATCACCTTCCTAGAGACACCAAGGGAGAACTACACTCAAGGAAGCCCATTTCAAGAGACAAGCTCTTCTCAAACTTTTGTGTCTTCTGATGAAAGCTATGGCAACTCTCTTTTCACTCTTGAAGACCTGGACTGTATTCATCCAGATGATCTGGAATACATGGAAATAGTCCAGCAGATGGCTCTTCTCACTCACAGAACCAAGAAGTTCTACAAGAGGACTGGAAGGAAGTTTCCAAGCAATGCAACCAGTGGAAAGTTTGGCCTGGACAAAGACAAAGTCAAGTGTTATAACTGTAACTTGATGGGCCACTTTGCCAGAGAGTGTAAGGCATCTAAAATAAATGGTGGCCAAACACAGTCCAGACCAAACTACACTGACAAAGCTCTCCAGAATGAAAAATCAAAGCAGCAGGCTACTGTTGCTATTAAAGAAGGAGGCTTGACTGGAGCTTTCAAGTGGAAGATGCTTCTCCTTACCAAGCATTGATGGCAGATCATGATGAAGCCAAGGTATTGGAACATCTCTGTACTCCTGAATGCATTGCTAAAGTCAATAGATACAGGTCCTATAACTTGGAGATGAGATCTGATTTTAGAAAGTCTGAAAATGATTATAAACTAAAGATAGAGGACCTTGAGAAAACTATTTCAATTCTAAAACATGAACACACAGATTTTAGGACTCAAATCAAAGATCTCATAACCAAGCTGACTGAGTGCCAAGCTGAGCTTGTGATCAGCAAATCCAGGGCAGAAAGAGTGTTCTTGAAGAGGAGACCTTCAAGAACATGATATCTTCATCCTGCACAACAAAGTGTGCTATCAAAACAGGCAGGGACTAGGATCAAGTGAGATAACTCCTCCACACACAATCTTGTTTGTAAGATCTCCTAGGTGTAGAACTTGTGAAGATGAGCTTGCTCTCATAGATCCTATGAGTGAAGAGGATGAAGAAGAGATAGTGAAGAATTCCTCTAAGAAGAGTGAAGAGGAGGATTCAAGAAGGGCCACTATCCTTCTGAGGAGAAGAAGAAGACTGTGATGACCAAGTCCATGAGAAAGAACTTGATCAGAAAGAGCAAAAGAAAGGCAAGGAAGGCTCAAGTGATCAAGGCTACTTTTGACTCTAAGCAGAAACAAGTTTTCATATCTGCAGGATTCAAAGTAGTAAGGACTGAAGACATAAACCAAAAATCTTCTGCTAAGAAATCTGGTTCTTGTTCAACTCATCTTAGTAACAAGAAGAAGACTGATTTGTTATATGCCATTGCTGCATAGCCTGGACCATCAAACTCCAAGAATAGTTCCTAGCCCAAAGGAACTGTCTCAGCATCTGCCAAGATGAAGGTGGAGAAGGGATGTGACCAAAGACAATCTTGTTCCTAGCAGAAGACTCTTATGAAGAAGAAAATGATGTGTGTCATGTGTGAAAGTATCATTCACATTGCTAAGGATTGTCCATACAATCCTAAAGGTACTATCCGTATGACCAAGACAAAAACTTCAAAGAGTTCTAAGAAGATTCAAGCTTCGGAAGGAAAACCTGTTTCCTTTGGAAGCTCCAAGTCTAAGAAGAAGGGAAGTGGAAAATTACCCTTGGAAGAGAAGTTGGTCTCGGAAGAAAGGAGTTCTTCTAAAGCACTGAAGTCTGTTGCAGTGTCTGCAGAATCTTCCGAAGGTTCAGTCAGCAAAACTTCCAAAGTTCCAAAAGCTTCCGAAGTTTTGAAGGTCAAGTTCAAGACTCCAAAGGTGGTGTGGAAGTCTAAGAAAGACCAAGTGACTGAGAATTCTCCATCAACAACAGCTCAAGATACTCTTAGAACAACCATAGGATCTATTACTTTTGCTTTACCTTCTGTTTCTAAACCCAAGACAAGTAAGGCTTGGGTTTCCAAATGTAACTAATCAACTTCTTTGTGCAGGGACAGCTCAAGACAAACAAAATGTCTGGATCATTGATAGTGGCTATTCCAAGCACATGACAGGCAATAGGCCACTGCTCCAAAACTTTGAAAGATTGATAGAGGACCAGTTGCCTTTGAAGGAGATGAAGGTGGTTACATTTCTGGAAGGGGCAAGGTCACAAATGGTAAGCATAGCATTGATAAGGTAAACTTTGTCAAAGAGATTGGGTACAATCTTCTGAGTGTATCTCAATTTGTGATCAGAGTCATAACATGCTCTTTACTGAGCATGAGTGCATTGTTCTTAGCCTGGTGTGGTCATTCCTCATGAGCATATCCTGCTTAAGCCCCCAAGAAAGGAACCTCTCCCTCTGGAGAAGTTTCATGCTTTCTGTCTAAGCCAATAGTGATGAGTCTTTCCTATGGCATAAAAGAATGTGCCATGTAAACTTTAAGAACATGAAAAAATAATTAAAAATGATTTGGTAACTGGAATATCAAAGAAAGAGTTTACAAATGATGACCATTGTGTTGCATGCCTGAAAGGGAAGCAACATAAGGTATCTCACAAGGCTAAGGAAAGGAACTCCATCACTACACCCCTACACTTGTTACTATGGATCTCTTTGGCCCTACCAGTGTAATGAGTCTAGGAAGGACCTCTTACTGTTCAGTGATCATAGATGACTTTACAAGATTCACTTGGGTTTTCTTCCTTAGAACTAAGGATGAGACTCTTGAGATTCTGAAGAATTACATCTTAAAGATTAAGAATCAATGATCATAAGGTCAATATCATAAGATGTGATCAAGGAACTGAATTTAAGAACCAAATCCTTGATACATTCTGTGATGAAAAGGGTATTACAAGACAATACAATGCTCCCAGGACTCCTCAGCAGAATGGTGTTGCTGAGAGGATAAACAAGACACTGATTGAAGCTGCAAGAACCATGTTGTCTGACTTTAAGCTGCCCATCACCTTCTGGCCAGAGGGAGTCAACATTGCCTACTATGTGCAGAACAGAGTTTTAGTGGTCACGACTCATGGCAAGACTCCTTATGAACTTTGGCACAAGCGGAAACCTTTCTTTGGTTTTCTCAGGTCATTTGGTTGTCCTTGCACCATCTTTAATACCAAAGATCAAATTGCCAAGTTTGCTGAGAAATAGATGATGGACACTTTATTGGATACTCTTCTTAAGCTAAGACTTATAGAGTATACAATCTCAGAACTAGAGTTGTTGAGTGGTCAGCCAATGTGACTTTCAACGAACACACACCCTGTGTTCTGGTTCTGGTCCGGATTGCTTATTTGATCTTGACTTAGTTACCAACTGTTTTAACAAATCTTGTGAGAATGTTTTAGGATTTGTAGAAAATTTAAATATAGGTGATCCTGATCCAAGATTTGAGCTAAGAAGACCTTTAATTCATACATCTTCAACTCCAGTTGGAACTACTTTTGCTAATGAGGTTTTTGTTAGCACTACAATGACAAACTTAGCTGATACATCTTGGGTGCCTTCAAATTCCAGCTCAGAGGCTCCACAAACAGATAAGAACACTTCAATTATGGAAGACAACAATGGTGGTGGTGACAGTGACCAAGAATTTCTTTATGCCACTAACCACACCATAGATGAGAACATCAATGATATCACACACTGCTTGGATCAAGTTTCTCTTGAAAAGTGTGCTGATGTGGTGGGAGAAACATCCATGCCAGATCTAAATTTCTCTAATTTAGATCTTTCTCAACAACTTGCTGTGATCCCTCAGCTTAGGATCCATAAGTCTCACCCCACCACTGCTTGGATCAAGTTTCTCTTGAAAAGTGTGCTGATGTGGTGGGAGAAACATCCATGCCAGATCTAAATTTCTCTAATTTAGATCTTTCTCAACAACTTGCTGTGATCCCTCAGCTTGGGATCCATAAGTCTCACCCCACCAGAAACGTCATTGGAGATGTTGTCTCAGGGGTAAGAACAAGAGGACAAACTCATGAAGCAAATGCTTGTCTTCACTCTTGTTTCTTATCCCAGATAGAGCCAAAGAAAGTTGACGAGGCTCTAAAGGATGGAAGTTGGGTTGAAGCTATACAACAAGAGCTGCTTCAATTCAAAAGGCAGAAAGTTTGGAACCTTTGTCCTCTTCCTTCTGGGAAGACTACCATTGGAACCAAATGGGTGTTTAGGAACAAGAAAGATGATAGAGGAATCATCATCAAGAATAAGGCTAGACTAGTTGTTCAAGGATACACACAAGAAGAAGGGATTGATTACACTGATGTCTTTGCTTTAGTAGCAAGATTAGAAGCTGTTAGGATATTCCTGGCATTTGCTGCATCCAAGAACTTCAAGGTCTTTCAGCTTGATGTGAAGTGTGCCTTTTTGTATGGAGTGATTGATGAGGAGGTATATGTCAAACAGCCACCTGGTTTTGTAGACCCTGTTCATCCGATTATGTCTGCAAGCTTGACAAAGCTCTCTATGGGCTGCATCAGGCACCCAGGAAATGGTATGAGACACTATCTGAGTATCTTTGTAAACATGGATACAGGAGAGGTACTATAGATGGAACTCTCTTCATCAAAGGATAGGGAAATGACATATTGCTAGTTCAAGTGTATGTGGATGACATCATCTTTGGTTCAACTAATCCAAAGCTCTACAAAGACTTTGAGAAGCTGATGAAAGACAGATTTGAAATGAGTGCCATGGGGGAACTCAATTTCTTTCTAGGAATTCAAGTGAAGCAAGTTGAAGATGGCATCTTCATAAGTTAGTCAAAGTATGTTTAGGACATACTCAAGAGGTTCAACATGACTGATAATAAGATTGCTAAGACACCATAGCTAGAAACCACTCCCTTGGACCTGATCTTGAGGGGGAGTGTGTAGATGAGCACTTATACAGGGCTATGATTGGGTCTCTTATGTATCTTATTGCTAGCAGGCCTGATATTATGTTTGTTACATGCATCTGTGCAAGATATCAAGCCAACCCTAAGATGTCTCACCTCATCACTGTCAAGAGGATTCTAAGATACCTCAAGGGTGCTTCAACACTTGGTTTATGGTACCCTAAGAATGCTGACTTTAGTCTGTATGCTTATACAGATAGTGATTATGGTGGTTGCAACATGACTACAAAGTCTACATCTGGGGGATGTCAGTTCCTTGGTAGAAGGGTTGTCTCATGGCAATGCAAGAAACAATCATGTGTCTCTGAATCAACTGCTGAAGCTGAATACATTACTGTTGCAAGCTGCTGTGCTCAAGTGCTTGGGATTCCGAATCAGATGCTGGACTATGGGTTAAACTTCAAGGAGACTCCCATTCACATAGACAACAATAGTGCTATCTCAGTCATAGAGAACCCTGTGCAGCACTCAAGGACAAAGCACATCAATATCATATGTCATTTAATAAGAGATAACTTTGAAAAAGGGATTAATTAAACTAGTCAAGGTTCACACAGATGAACAATATGCTAATCTGTTTACAAAGGCTTTTGATGATCAGAGATTTAAATATCTAATATCAGCTATTGGGATGATAAACTTTGAGTAGGTTTTTCTTAAAACTAATTCTTATTATTTCTTAAAATATATGTGTCCTAAGTTGTCTAGCTCATCACTTTCATAAGCTCATGTTTTCTTTGGATGAAAATTTCTTTTTGAAGACTTCCCTTAGATTTATGAAAATTTTCTGATACTTCAGAAGTTATGCTTTTAACTTCGGAAGTAAATCATGCCTTCAAAATAAATAACTGTCTAAGAAATTTACCATCGGAAGAGTTCTTTGAACTATCTTCCAAAGCTCAAATACTTGTCTCAGACACTTACCTATTTTCATGGACCATTTACTTCTGAAGCAAAATTAACTCTCGGAAGCTTTGTAATTTTATATACAAAGCAATCAAGTTTTAATTTCTCCTCCGAAGCAAGATTTTCAAAACTCTCAGGAAAATCATCCGAAGTCATTTTAGCTTCGGAAGCCATTTAATTAAAACTCCGAAGATAATTAACTTACGAAAGCTTTTTGACTTCTAAGAAAACTACTTTTTGAGCGAAAGTAAACTACTTTTTCAGAGGTGGGACCGACATCCAGATTTCAAAGTTTATCCTCTTTCATTAAACTTTATCTGAAATCCCTCTCACATATAAACCCAACAGTTCCCCCCTCTTTCTATCATCTGTTCTTCCTCCAAACCTAAAAACCCAAATTCTCTCTGAAATTTCTTTCTTCCTTCTTTCTTCATCCTTAAGCTACCTCACAATGGCTAACCTTGCTCACAAAAATGATCCAACTTTACCATGCAACTACACAGGAAACACAATCAGGTTGCTCTGTTATGCTCTGAGAAAGATCCTCATTTCTCAGAGGTTTATCGATTCTTAGCTTTATCCAACTACGTCACCTCCCTAACCATTGATCCTCCTCTCTATGAGGACCAGCTTCTTGATTTCCGGAAGACCGGCCAAGAGGCCATTATGGACGGGGAGAAGGCACTGTCTGCCATAGTGCAGGGGGAACAATCTTCATCACTCTGGCCATCATCAATAGGCATCTTCAGCTGGATGATGAATAAGGTGAGGTGTTCTTCCCAAAGGAAGCTGTTAATCATCTTTTGAGCAGATGTGATATGAGGGAGATTTCTCTGTAAAGACCTTTAGGAAAGGGAAGGTCTTATCCCAGTGGAGATTCTTGCTCCATGTGGTCATTCACAGCTTATCAAACAAGCATGGTGGATGGGACCAGATTCCTGAGGATCTCTCCTTCATAATCCATAGAATGGTTCAAGGGGTCAAATTCAGGTATACTCAGTTTGTTTATACTAATTTACTTGCTAATTTAGACTCCTTAGAATATTACATGTTTCCAAGATGTGTCCAGTACATTCTTAATTGTGAATTGGGCTCACAGTTGAGGGAAACAGGTAACATTCTTAAATTGGGACAGATGAAGCCCGACATCTTAAAATATTGAGAAAGCCACTGTTGATTTCTCTGGGGTAGAAACAGCCCTAGTCCCAAAATGTTAGAGCTCATTGCTCAAGGTGACAACCTAGCAGCACAAGCAAGTGTTGAGCCCACACATGCTACCTCCCAACCACCCACACAGCCTAAAATCACTCTCACTTAACAAAAAACGTCCAAACGAACCCCTGCTTAGACTATTCAGTCTATGGAGGCCCCATATAGGAAGAAGTGGACACTGGAGCTCCCACTTCTCCTGAGGAGCAGACCACTCCCATCTCTTCGAGAATCAGTGCTGAGGTTCCTCATGCTTAGTCTGATGAGCTCATTA
>JACCIX010000105.1:12500-54070 GCA_025506515.1 Flaveria trinervia | reverse complement strand
GTGTAATGTCAAGAACTTTCAGCTTCCTGATTTCTGTATAGCGTTGCAAGAAAGGTAACAGACAAAGAAGTCTCATATGGAAAGAAGTTAACTCAATAGAACTTCCTCTTGAATTCTTCACATGGATCTGTTCGGTCCAGTCAGTACAAAGAGCATTGCAGGCGACATGTACTGTTTTTTGGTCACCGATGACTACTCAAGATTCACTTGGGTATGTTTCTGAAATCCAAATCAGAAACATTGAATCATTCAAGAGTTGGTACCACACTGAATCTCTCTACAAGCTGAAAGTTAGACAATTACGCTCAGACAACGGAACGGAATTCAAAGAACCAGTGGATGGAGGAATACTGCAAGGAAAAGGGATTGTGCATCAATTCACTTCTGCTTACACACCTCAGATGAATGGCGTTGCTGAGAGAAAGAACAGGAGCTTGATAGAGACAGCACGGACTATGCTGGCAGACTCGAAACTGCCTATCCAATTCTGGAATGAGGCAGTGGCAAATGCATGTTATACACTGAATCGAGTCCTGATAGTCAAGCGCCACGGAAAAACATGTTACGAGCTACTACAAAGACGCAAACCGAACTGGAGTATCTCGAACCATTTGGGGCGCCGTGCACACTTCTGAAGAAGACACAAGAGGGTAAATTCAGCGAGGAAGGCAGATGAAGGCATCTTTCTAGGATACAACATACCTAACAAGCGAGTTTACAACAACTCAACTGGTCTAGAGTAGAAGTTTGGTGTAATGTTGATGTTCAGCGATTCACCACACCACCTACTGGCAAAGGACCCGCCTACTTCTTTGACATGATGGATTCTTCAAGTCATTCAACATTCCTCTCTCTCCCTCGGATGACGAATTAGCTACACGAATGATGTATGATAGCTTGAATCCACCAACATCTAGCTCACAGGGAGAATCACCTACTCAGTCAGGGGGAGTAATCGAGACAGTGACACCTCCTCTGAAATGAAAAGCTGAAGAAGATAACCAAACAGTCAGGAGGAACAGGTTCCAGTTCCTGAAAGTCCTGAGCATCTACCAGTGTGCACCTTCGACGTCAGAGCCTCAAACTCCAACTACCTCAGATGAAGAACCAAATGTTTCATCATCTTGGCTCTGAGTAGCTGTTCCTGTACTCTACTACTCCAGGATCACGACTAAACGTCTATCATCCAATAGACAATGTCATTGAGGATGATGTCAGATCAGGAGTACAAACCGAAATCAGTTATACTTCCGATTCCGCCTCAGTATGGAGAAGGGATATATTCATGATGGGCCTATCGGTGTTTTGTCTCACAGTTTGAGCCAAAATATGTCAGTGAAGCACTAATGAGGATGAGGCGTGGGTGAGTGCAATGCAAGAAGAACTTCTTCAGTTCAAGAAGTTAGTGTATGGACTCTGGTTGATAGACCTAAAGGTGCTAAGGTCATTGGCACCAATGGTTTTAAAATGCAAGAAAGATGACCAGGGGTCATTATCAGGATAAAAGCTCGACTGGTGGTTCAGGTTTTCGCCAAGTCGAGGGAATTGATTACAATGAGGTGTTTGCACCCGTGGCAAGGATGGAAGCCATTCGTATCTTCCTTGCCTATGCATCGTACATGAAGATTAAAGTCTATCAATTAGATGTGAAGAGTGCATTTCTTCATGGGGAAATTAGAGAACATCTATGTCAGTCAACCCGAGGGATTTAAGATCCTTATCATCGGGATAGAGTCTACAAGCTTGACAAGGCTTTATACGGGCTTCATCAAGCTCCAAGAGCTTGGTATGAGAAACTCTCGCCTCCTCTTGTGAAACACGGCTTTTGCGGGGGAGTCATTGACTGCACGCTGTTCATTAAAGAAAAAGATGGTGACCTACTGCTCGTACAAATCTATGTTGATGACATAATTTCGGTTCAAGAACGAAGAGTTATGCAAAGAATTTGAAGCAGTTATGCAGAAAGAGTTTGAGATGAGTGCTATGGGGAGATGAAGTTCTTTTCTCGGCTACAGTGGATCAAACACCAAATGGGATCTTTCTACATCAGACCAAGTACGTAAGAGACATTCTCAATCGTTTTGACATGTAGAATGCGTCTGC
Source organism: Flaveria trinervia (assembly GCA_025506515.1). Taxonomy (NCBI): domain Eukaryota; kingdom Viridiplantae; phylum Streptophyta; class Magnoliopsida; order Asterales; family Asteraceae; genus Flaveria; species Flaveria trinervia. Next base: position 51,967 of record JACCIX010000105.1, on the reverse strand, counting down.
TGCCGGGACTCCACTTGCTACGAATCACGACATTGCACCTGATGAAAATGGAGATCTTGGGGATGCCACGATGTACCGAGGAATGATTGGATCCCTCATGTATCTCACTGCCTCTAGACCAATATCATGTATGCGACATGTTTATGTTCTAGATATCATGGCTAACCTAAGGTCAATCATCTGATCGGGGTCAAAAGGATTTTCGCTACCTAAAGGGTACACCCACACTTGGGCTGTGGTATCCTCATGATGATGATTTTGAGCTCACGGCGTATAGTGACTCGGACTACGAGGCTGCAAGATGAACTACAAGTCTACATCAGCAGGGTGTCAATTCTTTGGGAGAAGATTAATACCTGGCAGTGTAAGAAGCAGACATCGGTTGCATTGTCACCTGTGAAGCCGAATATGTCTGCTGCTGCAAGTTGCTGTTCACAAATCATCTGGATTCAACAGCAAATGCGGGATTACGGTTTAACGTTCTATTCTACCTTTTTTTTTTGTAGATAACTCTGCTGCAATTGCAGTAACTAAAAATCCGGTCCAACATCCTAAGACCAAACATATCGTATTAAATATCATTTCATAAGATTGTTTTGAAAAGAACTTAATTGATGTGGTAAAAATTAATACTGATTTTCAACGCGCTGAACCTTTATACTAAAGCCTTTGATAAACCACGTTTTCAATATTTGCTAGAGGTCAACGGCGTTAAAAAGAGAAGTGAGGTTATTCCTGATGATGATCATGTGTAGTCTGATGTAGCTTAGCAAATCTTCATTTTCGTTTGAGCTTATTTGGTTAAATTAGTCTGGTTACCGTTAAACTTATGTTATTCTGCTGTTTATTAAAATCCTAAAATAATAATACCATATTATTTTTAGTATTTTAGGGGAGAATAAGTCAGCAAGCAACTTTAAAAAAAAAGAGAGGAGAGAAGTGGAAAGCTGATATAAGGTAGATCGTATCTGTGATACGATTCAAACCCTTTGGAATATGATAGTATACAGGAACAATTCAAGAGGGACTTTAAAATTTTATTTAGAAAGGTGCAAAAATATTCAAAGTATAAGTCTGTGTAGTCTAAGCAATATCAAAGGAAAGATGATAGAAAAACTGGTAACTCTAAGGTAACACAATGAGAGTAGACCAAAGAGTTGCTAGACCACAATTGATATGTCAGTAGATTCAACACAATAGATGATTAGACCTGACTGTGATCTCAAGATCAAACTAAGTGGTTCAACTGACTGTGGGCTCCCATCTTATCGCTGGTTAACACAATTAACAATATTCCAATAAGGGGCAATGAGCATGTAAACGCCACAAATGTGTGCGAAGGATCATAATAGAGCAAAGCACCAGAAAAAATGAAGAAAATGCTATCAAGCTAATGACTTATGTTGTTGGTGCATTGGTGCAAAAGAAAATTAAGCTGCTCTAACAAGAAGATAGGTTGTGCGCCTCTCTGCTGTGCGATGGCACTGACCTGAGGATAACATAACCTAGATATTCTAGAATTCATTGTTGTTTGCCGCCTCTCTGCTGTGCGATGGCACTGACCTGAGATTGCTTCTCCTTGATAGCTCTAAGAAAGTCACTTCTTGTAAAAATAACCGTAGACCGCTCAAAAGCTCCTAGGAATGTTGATTACCATGTAAGTGTGGGATCCACAAATGTTCGTTGAAATAATTAAACCAAAAACAATCACCAGTTTGAGTCAAGAGTCTGTGTGGATTTAAGTGGACAAACATATTGACAATCATTGTGGTTGCAATTCTTGAAAGTTCAAATCAAGGTGGTAATCTAAGAGTTCCAGATGATTTCCTAAAGTTGCTAAAGACTCTGGATGAACACCAAGAATTGAGCATCAAAAGATTTTGATACAAGTCCCAAATGATTTGATGTGCCTGTAGATTCCAAAATGGAATTGGTCCAGGTGTGGTCATCTAAGTTGAAGCTTTCTATTCCGGAACCAAATCCAGTAGATTTCCACCTTAGTTTCTATCTCTCACAAAATGCCAAAACAAGTCTTAAGGTTTAGTCTTAGTTTAAGTTTCTAATTTAGCGAGTCGTTTTAGTTAGTTTTTTGCCGGACTACATCATGATAATCGATAAGTGATCAACTCACTGAATGGGTCATGTCTGAGATGACCACATGAACTTTCAAGTTTAAAGTAGTCACGTCTGAGGTGACTCATTCGGTTAAAATGATCATGTCTGAGATGATCAAAACTTATAATGTCTATTTCAAAAGGTTAAAATGTTCAAAATGGCAGAAAATCTACCAATGTGACCATTCGCACGATTGGACCATGAATATGGACCAACCATGCGAATGGATCCCATTCGCACGATTGGACCATGAATATGGACCAACCATGCGAATGGATCCCATTCGCACGACGGACATAAATTTAGTCATTCACCCGAATGGCGTTTAAGAATGATTCTTTCGACCAAATGACAGGGGTGAATGAGTCAGTCAACGACTGAGACTTAGTCGGTTATTGAGAAAGCAATGAAAGGGCACGAATGAGTCAGTCGACCGACTGAGACTCAGTCGGCCAACTGAAAGCGACCGACTGGACCAATCACACGACTGAACCTCAGTTGCCCGAATGAACTGAGCGATGAGGCCAGTCGACCGATTGAAATTAGGGTCAGTATTTAAAGGCCTCAGTCGATCACATTTTCTCATCACTCCCAATCGCACCCAAATCGCTTTCTTTCCCGTTACTCTGCCAAAATTTCTAGAGATAGTTTTTTCACATTGCTATTGATCTTCTGACATTCGATTGACAAGTATACAGGTACATTGCAGTTAAACCTTATAGAAATCAGAAGATCTTGAGTCAAATTTGGGTTATTCGAATGAAACATTGATCGGATTGAAAAATGCCCTAATAACCTACATAACTAAGCTAAATGTTAAAATTAAGTTTAATAGGTCATTAGTGACAAGATGGCGATCTAATGGACCATTAAGCCATGTTAAATTACTTGAATTAGGTCAAGATTCAACCTCAGTCGATTAAACAGGGGGTCATGCGATTGGTCATCCGGATGAACTCCAATCGCACGACTGAATCTTGCGATTGGATCAATCGGCAGAATGAACCATGCGAATGAGTTCAGTCGGCCGACTGAACCAATCGCAGACTCAGTCAGCAAATTGAACTTCAGTCGCATGTCTCATTCACCCGAATGAGCTCAGTCGCACGAAAAACAAACGACTGACTCCAGTCGCATGATTCATTCGCACGAATGTATCGGATGAATTTAAACTATACACCTTGAACTGAATTTTGAATGTATGACTTACAAATGGTTTTGTGTCTTGTGTTTCAGGTCAATGGCTGATAGATGGTCCATAAATCCAAAGCACAATATATGTGCTCATTTGGACCATACGACTCGGAATGGAGCCGAGTTTACAGATATTATTGCATTCCTTCGACGCTCTCGGATACATAAAGCCATTACACACAGTGTACTCCTTACAGGTCGTTACATCAGGCTTTCTGGGAAAATGCCTCCGTAGATCGTTCACATGAGCCTTACAGCATACGGAGCTCCATTCATGGTCATGACATTGAAATTACAGCAGCTGACATCCAGAGAGTACTTGATTTTGGGGATGATACTGATCAACCCACCAGACTACATCCACTTATGGTCATGGTCATGACTTTCTCAGGATTAAATATGTTGGGGACATCAACTCAGGTGTGCTCAACAAGAGCAACCTGTGTCCCTAGTATAAATACTTGGCGCATGTGATCCTGAAGTGTATTGCTTCTCGAAGGGGTGGGTTTGATGACCTGTCAGACCAGATTCAGAATGCCTATGTGGCACTGGTGCTGAACCACCCCTTCAGCTTCTCGAGCATGATCTTCTCGTATCTGGTGGAGAATCTGGAGGCCAAGGGGAAGGAGGGTTTTTGTATGTATCCCAGATTTTTGCAGCTGATCTTTAACGAGAAGCTGCCATTACTTCCCAAGGAGAAACATGATGCGGTTGCCCTAGAGGTTATGGATGACATGACTTTGGGTCGCATGAGAGTGTATCGGGGCAAGCAGGTAAAGCCCCAGGTAAAAAGGTTGATCGGCCATCTGGCAAATGAACGATATGTGGCACCAGGTAGATGCAAATGGCGTCATGATGACAGCGATTCAGATGATGAGAGGTTGTTGCTCCCAGAGCATGATTCAGACGATGATGATAGTGAGGATGTTGGGGATGATATGCCTGCTCCAACGAGGGGCACAGCTTCAGATGTTATACCCCCAGTGTCTGCCCCAACAGGCGACATAGCTGAGTCTGCAGGCTTCCACCAGGACTTCATACCTGGTGAGGAGGAAGAAGAGTCAGATAAGGAGCCCCTGACGAGGACCGTGGGAAGCAAGGTTGTTCCCACCGAGTATGGACTCCGGGCGGTTGGTGAACGCCCCAGGGATTCGGGAGAGACGACAGTAGATCCCAGCTATGCTCCTGAGTCTACTAGCCGTGTTCTAGGGGGAGCATCCACCTCGACTGGATCGAGGAAGAAACGGATGGCTCAGCCCCACGGCAGAAGAAGAAGAGAAGAAGACTCACCTTCGTACACACCCAAGCCACCACAACCACCACAGCTACCACTACATCTACCACCATCCCTACCACTTCTACAGCCACACCATCCACCACCACAACCACCACAGCCACCACAGCTACCACTACCACTACCACACCTCCCACCACTGTAAATATACCAACCACCACCATATCTTTCCCTCCTACATCACCTCCAATATCTCACAGACCCAACCCAATCTTTACCACAACCACCACCACCACTAGCCACCAATCAGGACCCTCATCTGATCCTGCACGTATATATGGATCTCATCTACCTCAATTTGGGGTAGAGGACCAGCTGTTAGCGCCAACCGTATGGTGATGCGACTGTTAGCTGCTGATGAAGAGAAGACTGCACAGATCCGACAGCTTGCAGATCTCACTACTGTGCAGTCACATCAGATATCGGAGCAGGATCGGCTAATCAAGGAGCAGGCCCAGCAAATAGCTGCTCAGAGCCTCGAGATCGCCCAACTCCAAGAGCATAGAGTCACTTCTGCTAAGAAAATTGAAGAGTTGGAGAATGCTAAGAAGACCATCATGCTCAAACTTAAAGGATCTAAAGATGAGCCTCTGAAGATTAAAGAGGGAGATGGTGATGATAGTGATGATGATGATCTGGATGAAGATGAAGAGAGTGACGATGATGAAGAAGCAGAAGGAGGGGATGCACCTGCATCAGCCACTGCTAGAGGTCAAGAGAACAGGACTAAGAACAGACAAGATCAATCAGCCTCCACCTCTGCCCCTACAGTGATGAAACCTTGATACAGAAAAAAGTAAAGATTAGATGATTATGTATTTATCTTCTTTTGTATTTGAATCATGTAATTGAACACAATGTACTTAATGTTTATATTATTTTAATGCTTTCTGTTTGATGAATTACTAATGATTTATGTGTGAAATGTTTAAATCAACAGATCAAAATTACCAAAGAGATGAGTTTGACATTGCTCCCATTCAGCAGGTTAAGTCTCAGCTAACGATGATACTTGACCTGCAAGGGATTGTCAGGAGGTCAGTGAATTACACCCCTGAAGAAGGGGAAATAATTCATGATCTAACAAATGAGCAACTCGCCGAGCTTTTCACGCTAAATCCAGATGAAATAGTAAAAGATGCTCCGACATGCGATTCAACTAGTGACGAAGAGTTTAACGATGTTGATGATGTAGAGATCGAAGATGTCACTGCCGAGGAGTACCCTCAGTACGCAGACAATGAGGGTAATGTGGTCCCAAATCTGGGTGAATCCCTGGTCAGAAATACTATTGAGGTGTTGAACAATATGGAGCAAGAAACAGAGAAAGCAGAAGACACAGCCCAACTTTCAAATGATGTTGTTGACGTTCGAAAGGCTGAGTGGGCTGCATGTTTTGAAGAAGTTAGAGCCCAACGTACTGCACCAAAGAAGGATTCCTACATGAAACTCTATAGAGTCAAGAAACATAACAGGGTGTCAGGAAGGATCATAGCATGGGCGTACTTTGAAGATCTAAATGTGTATGCAGTTAAGAGAGAACAGGGCATAAAGTACTTCAGATTCCCACATGATCTGAAGACCCTACCAGGTTTTGAGCTCAACCAGCTGGCCAAACTAAGGCTTTTGTATGTTGACCCGAGGAAGATGTCAGGCTGGTTTGAGACTGCCCTAAAGAAGGAGTACCACACTAGATGGGTTAACTTCAGACCTCAACAGCCTACTAGGTATATCAGAAGGTCTGAGGTTGATGTCATTACTGGCAAGCCTAAGATAGTGTTGAAGTGGAATCCTCCTCGCACAATGTCGAGAATCCCACTCAGGGAAATGTCACAGGATTTCACTCCACATTCTAAGCGGTGGTATTATGATTGGAGAACAGCTGAAGCGGTCATAGTCTTAAGTAAAGAGGGACAAATAGATACTATCAGGGTATTCGACCCGATGTGGCTTACAAACTTGTCGGAAAGTGATGTCTATACGCTATACAAGTGGCCACTATTCTATGATACGCAAGATATTGTACAAGCTCTTCAGTTCCAGAAAGTTATACGACTCTGCTTCGCGTTTAAGATTCACACGGAGTCACAAAAGAGGAGAAGTACGAGAAATACAAAGAGGTTATGCAGAAAACAAGAGATTAGAGAGATCTAGGTCCAAGGGGGAGTTTATTGATACATGTATGTCCCTAGATCATGATATGAAATGTAATAGATCTTATTTATCTGATTCTGGTGTAATTTGATATGATTAATGAAATGATATTGGTTTTTGTGATTTGTAATGATTAATATTTCATTAATAAGTTGATATTAAATTAATTCATTAGGTTAGTGATTGGTTGAATGTTTACATATAATGTTTACTAATTAATACATTCAAACTTAAAATAAAAAGTTATCATGCGAATGGCCCATGCGAATGGACCATTAGCATAAACAACTTCATACGAATGATTCAGTCGCACGACTGAACTGGTGACTGGATTAGTCGTATGATTGACACATAAGATTGGCTCAGTCGCACGACTGAACACTCAGTCGTGCGGATGAATCAACCGCATGGTTCAATCGCACGACTGAAACATACTAATGGTTCAGTCGCACGATGGAATAATACTAACCTATAAATACAACTCAATTCGTGAAAAATAAGAACTCTCGATTAATTACGATTCCAGACGTACCCTATCCGTCCAGAAACCTCCCAAATTCGTTCTCCAAGTTCATAGAAAACATTAGATCGATTCCCAATCGATTTCTAATGTTAGTTTCAATTCTTGATTGATTCTTCGTGTGTTCTCGCTGATTGGATCGCCAATCAAATAGGATTCCGCACTATTTGATCTGGTTTACACGCTAATCACTAGGTATTTCGTTCAAATACCAGGTCCTAACACTTTTCCATAAAGCTGGTCACTTTTCAACTACAAACTCTGTAAGGTCACCAAATTTCATAAGTTGGTGAAAAGGTCCATTCTTTTGGCAACTATACATTGAGGTCTTGAGTCTGTAACTTTCTACTTCATGTACTTTATCTTTTTGTAATATATTAGGATGTGAGATATGGCATGTCATAGTCACTAGTGAAAAGGCAATCTACCTTTTGCCTTTATAACTGGTTTTGTTTGTGTCTAGTCAATTGTATCCAGCTGGCCTTCAAAGTATGGTCAGTTGTAGGATGTAGTATATGTATCTTAAGTACTTGTAGTTTTCTAGATATGCTTTGTAACATCTGTAATAGAACTTTAGAAGGCAATATATTGCAATCTTGAAAACCATCTCATTATGTATTTTTGCTATCTTGTTCTGTCTCATATAAGGGTAAAAAGTGTCCAAAAGGACAAAATGTTTAAAAAATGGGTGTAAAAGGTGGTATGGCTGCCCATATGTCACATAGATCACTGATCTTCAGGTTTTAGAGAGAGAGAGTAGCCGGGAGCAGCAAATTCTCGATTTTGAAGGAAGAACAAGAAAGAATTAAAACTCAAGGTAAGAATTCATGTTTTTATGGTGTTCTTAACCGGTTATGTCCTCGGGTTTATGCTTATGAGTGTTCGTATGTGTTCGGGTATGTTTTTAGTGGGTTTCTAGGCGGTTGAATTCTATTTGCAAACGAGTTTGGAAGAAGCCATACTCAAGAGCTGCAAAGGTGAGTTCTAGGACCCCTCTTTTACCTGTTTTAATTGATTTGGGGGCTGGAAATGCATGAATGTATGTTTTCATTAAACTGGGTTTCGGACCCGTATGTTTGAATGTGTGTATGAACAAATGCGGATGAAGTAAAATCAATGCGGATGAACTATAGGAAATGCGGATGAACACTTAGACTTTTCTGACTTTCTGAGAAAAAGACAAATGTAGGCTTTGACTTGAGATGTTCCCGGGGATTCATGTAAGTTGACTATTGAGGTCATAGATGTTAAGATGGGCATTTAATGATGTGTGATTGATGCATATGCATAGTGATGATGTATGATGTTGTATGATTATGCATGATGTACGTTATGAATGTATGACGATGCCCTGTATGATGATGATGACTGAATGTTATGTTCCTTGTGATGTATGTTTATCTTTCCGTGGCTTTACGTATTATTTTAATGAATGAACGGAATGTATTATGTAACGTAAAGTGAAAGATAATGAAAGAGGAACATGACGAATGAATGCATGCATTAATGAATGAATGAATGTAAGAAGGCTTGCAAGCAAATATATGGAGGTGCACACCCAATGTAGGCGTTAGCTCAACGGTGTGCGGGTTAGCTACCCCGAAGGATGCACATTGGGGTCCAATCTTTGTGATTGACCATATGAATGGGATCCTTGCCGCTTGCCCTAAGTACTAGAGTCAGCTTCGTGCACAATGTTCGAGGTCTATGAAAGACCTCAGGCCCAGTTACCCGCTTCGTGCTCAATGTTCGGGGTATAGCATATGGCATTGATCAGGAATGAAAGAGAAAAGATAAATGGTGAATGTACTTGCCCTAGGTACTAGAGTCAGCTTCGTGCACAATGTTCGAGGTCTATGAAAGACCTCAGGCCCAGTTACCCGCTTCGGGCACAATGTTCGGGGTAATGTACATGTCACTGGAAGTAATGAATAAACGAATGAAAGTAAGAATGTATGAAAGAATGAAAGTAATGAATGAATGATGAAGATAATAATGATATTATCTGTGTATACGTATGATGTATGATCGCATGAAAGTAAAGAAAGGTTTTAATGAAAGAATAGTATTGTTTTATTACAAAACTAGAACTCACTCAGCAACGCTGACTTTTATGCATTTTTCAGTTGGCAGGTGAGCATTGCTGAGGATGGCATGGAACAGCTACTTGGCATTTTGAATGGCATTCTTTTGTTAATATTTTTGCATTGTAATACGAACGAATGATGTTTTGAAATGAACGCTTGTATTAACTTGCAAAAGCATTTGTAATGATATGAAAAGTTATTTTTATGTTTCCGCTACAATGTTTTATAAATGATTAAATGTAAAGTGTATATTTTATGTGCTATGATCTACTAGCTTTAGCGTCCTGGGAACGGGGCCTTACACATTACTAGAGGTCAACCAGTTTCACTGTATGAATAGTTGAGTGTTCATAGAAACTCTCCTCATTGTGTTGTTGTGTTGTATTTGCATACCCTTCAACGGTCCTGCATTTGGTATCAGAGCATTCCAGGCTCTTGATATAAGATCTCACCATCTTAAGATCCCTCACACACACAAATACTTAACTTATCCAATGGCAGCCATTTCTAAATCTGATATGGAAAATAGAACCATGACAAAGTCCCCACTGATCACTCTTGATAATTTTGACACCTTGTTCCAAAGAATGGAAGGTTTCATCAAGTCTCTAGACTCAAGAATGTGGGAGTCTATTGAAAATGGACCTTACATACCAAGCACCTCTTCTGCTACTAGTGGTGGTATGATCCCCAAGGCTATGGCTGACTACTCAGATGAAGATATAAAGAGAGTAGAGTTTGACCAGAAGGCCATGACAGCCCTACAGACTGCTTTCCAAAATCTATGTACAGAGGTTTCAAGAAATGCAAAACAGCTAAGCAATTATGGGATGCATTGAAACTGATGTATGAGGGTTTCTCTAAAGCTAAGGAGAACAAGAAGGATTTCCTAAAAAATCAGTTTGAAAATTTCACCTTCAAAGCTGGTGAAACCATGACTCAACAATACTTCAGGTATGTTGAGATTATGGATACCCTAGTGGATGGAGGAGTTGCTCTTGAAAACAGAGACATTGTAAGGAAGTTCATGTCCTCACTTCCTAGGCAATGGACACACTACTGTGTGGTTATCCAGAGAACTGAGGATCTGAAAACTCACTCTTACAAAGTTGTATAGGATTCTCAGTGGCTACCAGATGGAGATGAACATGCAAGGTTCATCTGGCAACTCCAACAATCAAATGGGTTCAGCCCTTCATGTAGTTGAAAGGGATAGCATAGAACCCCAACATCATCTCATATGCTACCCTGAAAACTCACAAAAGAGTCCTTTCATCACCTTCCCTGAGACACCAAGGGAGAACTACACTTAAGGAAGCCCATTTCAAAAGGCAAGTTCTTCTCAAGCCTTTGTGTCCTCTGATGAAAGTTGTGGTAGCTTTCTTTTCACTCTTGAAGACCTGGACTGTATCCATCCAAATAATCTGGAGTACATGGAGATAGTCCAACAAATGGCTCTTCTCACACACAGAGCCAAGAAGTTCTACAAGCGGACTGGAAGGAAGTTTCCCAGCAATGCATCCAGTGGAAAGTTTGGACTGGAAAAAAGTAAAGTTAAATGTTACAACTGTAACCTGATGGGCCACTTTGCCAGGCAGTGTAAGGAACCAAGAACAAATGATGGTCAAGCACAGTCCAGACCAAACTACACTGATAAAGTCACCCAGAATGAGAAGCCAAAGCAGCAAGCTGTAGATGTTGTTAAAGAAGGAGGCTTTAACTAGAGCTTTCAGGTGGAAGATGCTTCTCCAAACCAAGCACTGATGGCAGATCATGATGACGCCAAGGTATTAAAACATCGTTGTACCCTTGAATGCATTGCTAAAGTTAACAGATACAGGTCCTACAACTTAGAAATGAGATCTGATCTTGAGTACTTAAACATTTTAAAAGCTGATTTTAGAAAGTCTGAAAGTGATTATAAGCTAAAGATAGAGGACTTAGAGAAAACCATTTTAGTTCTAATACATAAGCATACAAATTATAGGACTCAGATCAAGGATCCATAACTAAGCTTACTAAGTGTCAGGCTAAGCTTGTGATCAGCAAAGCCAGGGCAGAAAAGTGTGTTCTTGAAGAATAGACCTTCAAGAACATGATATCCTCATCCCTACACAACAAGATGTGTTATCAAAACAAGAAGGGACAGGGATCTATTGAGATAGCTCCTCTACACACAATCTTGTCTGTAAGATCACCTAGGTGTGGAACCGGTAAAGATGAGCTTCCTTTCATAGACCCTTTGAGTGAAGAGGATGAAGAAGTGATAGTGAAGAATCTCTCTGAGAAGAGTGAAGAAGAGGATTCTAAGAAAGGTCACTATCCTTCTGAGGAGAAGAAGAAGACTGTGATGACCAAGTCTATGAGGAAAAACTTGATCAGAAAGAGCAAAAGAAAAGCTAGGAAGGCTCAAGAGATCAAGGCCACTTTTGATAGCAGAAACAAGTTTTTATCTCTGCAGGATTTGAAGTGGTGAAGACTGAAGACATCAACCTAAACTCTTCTGCTAAGAGTTCTGGTTCATATTCAAATCATCTCAGTACCAAGAAGAAGGCTGACTTGTTGTGTACCACTGCTACACAACCTGGACCATTCAACTCCAATAGCAGTTCTCAGCCTAAAAGGACTGTCTCAGCATCTGCAAAGATGAAGGTGGAGAAGGGATGTGATCAAGATCAGTCTTGTTTTTAGCAGAAAGCTCTTGGGAAGAAGAAAATGGAATGTGTCATGTGTGAAAGTACTTCTCATCTTGCTAAGGATTGTCCATACAATCTAAGAGGTACTCTTCATATTACCAGGAAAAAGACTTCCAAGAGTTCCAAAAAGATTATAGCTTCGGGAGAAAAATATGTTTCCTTCAGAAGCTCAAAAAAGAAGAAGGTAAGTGGAAGATTGCCTTCGAAAGAAAATTTGCTCTCGGAAAAAAGGAATACCTCCAAAGTACTAAAGTCTGTTGTAGTGTCTGTAGAATCTTCCGAAGGTCCAATCATCAAAACGTCTGAAGTCTAAAAAGCTTCTGAAGTGTTGAAGGTCAAGTCCAAACTTCCAAAGGTGGTGTGGAAGTCTAAGAAATACCAAGTGACTGAAATTTCTCCATTAATAATAGCTTAATATCCTCAAAGCACAACTATAGGATCTATTACTGTTTCATTATCTTCTACTTCCTTTATTGAGCCCAAGACAAGTAAGGCTTGGGTTTCCAAATGTAACTAATCATTTTATTTGTTCAGGAACAACTCAAGACAAACAAAAATATTTGGATCATTGATAGTGGTTGTTCCAGGCACATGATAGGCAATAGGTCACTACTCCAGAACTTTGAAAGGATTGATGGAGGGCTAGATGCTTTTGGAGGAGATGAAGGTGGTTACATTTCTCGAAGGGGCAAGGTCGCAAATGGTAATCTTAGCATTGAAAAAGGTAAATTCTGTCAAGGAGCTTGGGTACAATCTTTTGAGTGTATCTAATTTTGTTATCAGAGTCAATGCTCTTTACTAAGCATGAGTGCGTTGTTCTCAAGCCCGAGGTGGTCATTCCTCATGAGCATATTCTGCTCAGAGCCCCCAGGAAAGGGAACATGTACAAGATGGACTTGCAAGAGACATCTCCTTCTGGAGAAATTTCATGCTTTCTATCTAAAGCAAATAGTGATGAGTCTTTTCTATGGCATAAAAGAATGTGCCAAGTAAACTTTAAAAACATGAATAAACTTATTAAGAATGATTTGGTAACTAGAATGCCAAAGAAAGAGTTTACAAGTGATGATCATTATGTTGCATGCCTAAAAGGGAAGCAATATAAGGTATCTCATAAGCCTAAGGAAAGAAACTCCATCACTACATCCCTACACTTGTTACATATGGATCTCTTTGGGCCCATCAGTGTAATGAGTTTAGGAAGGACCTCTTATTGTTTGGTGATCACAGATGACTTTACAATATTCACTTGGGTTTTCTTCCTTAGAACTAAAGATGAGCCCCCTGAGATTCTAAAGAATTTCATTCTAAAGATTGAGAATCAATTGATCACAAGGTCAAAACCATAAAATGTGATCAGGGAGCTGAATTCAAGAACCAAATAAATACATTTTATGATGAAAAGGTATTACAAGACAATATAGTGCTCCCAGGACTCCTCAACAAAATGGTGTTGCTGAGAGGAGAAACAGGACACTAATTGAAGCTGCAAGAACTATGTTGTCTGACTCTAAGCTGCCCATCACCTTCTAGGCAGAGGCAGTCAACACTGCCTGCTATGTGCAGAATAGAGTCTTAGTGGTTAAGACTCATGGCAAGACTCTTTATGAACTTTGGCACAAGAGGAAACCTTTCATTGGCTTCCTTAGATCATTTGGATGTCCCTGCACCATCTTGAATACCAAAGATCAAATTGCCAAATTTGTTGAGAAAGCAGATGATGGACACTTCATTGGATACTCTTCTCAAGCTAAGGCTTATAGAGTATACAATCTCAGAACTAGAATTGTTTAGGAGTCATCCAATGTGACTTTCAATGAACACACACCCTATGTGGCTGGTTCTGGTCGTGGTTGGTTGCTTGATCTTGATTTAGTTACCAATTGTTTTAACAAATCTTGTGAGAATGTTTCAAGACCTACAGATATCTTACCCACAGGTGATCCTGACCTAATATTTGAGCTTAAAAGACCTTCAATCCATACATCTTTAGATCTAGTTGTAACTACTTCTGCTAATGAGGTTTCTATCAGCACCACAATGACAAATTCAGGTGATACATCTGAGATGCCTTTAAATTCTAGCTCAGAGGCTCTGCAACCAGATAAAAATACTTCAAATGCAGAAGAAAACAATGGTGGTGGTGACAGTGATCTGGAATTTCTTGATACTGATAACCACTCCATAGATTTATTCCGAAGACTTTTGAAGACATGCTTTATCTCATGTACTTTTCCATAAAGCTGGACCCCTTTCCACTGCAACTCTGTAAAGTCATCAACTTTCATAAGTTAGTGAAAAGGTCCATGTTTTTGGTAACTGTATATTGAGATCTTGAGTCTATAACTTTCTACTTTATGTACTTTATTCTTTTTTTAATATATTAGGATGTGAGCTATGGCATGTCATAGTTAATAGTCAAAAGGCAATCTGCCTTTTGACTCTACATTTGATTTTGTTTGTTGTCTAGTCAATTGTATACAACTGGACTTCAAAGTATGGCCGGTTGTAGGATGTAGTATATGTATCTTAAGTACTTGTAACTTTCCAGGTATGCTTTGTAATATTTGTAATAGAACTTGAGAAGGCAATATACTACAATCTTGAAAACCATCTCCTTATGTATTTTGCTATCCTGTTCTGTCTCATATTTACTTGTGTTCTTAGCATCATTACCAGAGGTTAACCAGTTTCACTGTTTGATCAGTTGAGTGTTCTTAGCAACTCTCCTCATTGTGTTGTTATGTTGTATTTGCATACCCTTCAACGGTCCTGCACATTTAATAACCTATAAGCTCATCTTCTATTTTAAAGGGTCCTGCTGGGGACACTGCAGGTGTAATTGGAGGGAGACCGGACCTAAGCGTCACGGTTAGGTCTAACCGTGAGAGTTTGAAGCTTAACCGTGATGGTTGGCCCAAACCGTGACCCCTAATAAAGGTTTGAAAAGTACACTAGCAAAAGTACACAGACAAAGAGGCACGGGTGGGGTAAAAACCATCACGGTTTAACCTAACCATGATGATTAAAGTATGAGGTAATTAATGTATGAGGAAAAGTTCCTCGACGGTACAAAACACCTTGAACCATCACGGTTTGGCCAAACCGTGACGGTTTCTACTCCACATTTTTTATTTATAATGATTTTATGCAACCAACAATCACAAAACATAACGAAAGAAAACTAACAATCACGAAACATAACGAAAGAAAATTCATCGTCATGTCAGGTTCGGGAGATCATTATCAAAAGCCGAAGCTTCCAGATTTGAATGAGGAGCCACATATCGAAGATTCAAACTAGGTTGAAGTAGTGTGTATTTTTTATTGTAAATGCTTATTTGAAATATTTAACCATTACCTTTTTTAGGAATATTATATATACGAGACTCATCCTTCATGGGGGCAGAGGAAACCAACCCGTCGAACACATTTGCCGAAGATGCTTACAACTCATTATTCGGACATACGGGTTACAATGAAGGGTACATACATCCCCCTTACCATTCTTACGGACATGCCCCAAACCCTTACCACTCACAAATAGAGTTGGATTACGGACATGCCCCGGACCTGTACCACTCACAAACAGAGCTGGATTACGGACTTGCCCCAAACTTGTATCTGTCTGAACTAGAAAATACACATATGTCGGACACTTTTGATGGGAATGACATAGATGAGAGTGACGATTCGGTTAACCTCAAAGAAAACAATGAGGACACCGCGCAACACGATGGGGATGAGGAGTGGATAAGAAAGGCTACGGTTTCTTATAAAACTGACAAAGTACAAAGTCTTTTCATTTGTTTGTGTAAATTACTTACTTATTTGTTTTATATATTGTTTTTTATGTCTTGCTTTATAAAATTTTTCAGCATTTTAATTCTCGTGGGGACTTGGAGAAATAGGCTAAAATGGGAGGACGCGAGCATGGGTGCGTCATTGTAGTGGGTCGGTCACGAAAAAAGGATGTGGAGCTTTTATGTAACCATAGCGGTGAACCTAAATTCACTGGCACAAGTAGGCGTACTATGAGCATAAAGAAAGGATGCCCATTTAAACTCCTTAGGAAGTACGTGGAAAAGAGTGACCGTTGGATGTTGGTGGTAAGAAACGAGACGCACAACCATGATCCTAAGATGTACGAGGAGGGCCACGCGCATCTTAGGAAGATGATCGCCGAAGAAATTGATCTTGTCGAGAAGTTACATAGGCAGCATGTGCGGCCACGACGTACAAGATGTGGCGCGCATTCCTGAACGTGATGTTGATAAACACAACGTACAAGACCAACATGTACAACATTCCATTTGTTCAGGTTATTAGTGTTATGTCGACATCGAAGTCGTTTTGTATTGCGGATCCGACTTCGATCAGAGAAAGTCTCTGGAATTGGAACAGACGTGGTTCGCCCGTCACCCGATTGCTTATTGATCCCTCGAGTAGAGGGATCATGGGGGGTAAGGCAAATGTCACTCTATCGATACAACGTATTGAGCCACTGCGATGAAGAGGAGATGCTCCTTTACTTGACTGGAAATGACACACATTTATATTGAGGGAACGACATGACAACTTCACATAGGTATTGGAGCAAATCAGAGATATGCTCGAGGGTGTGTGGAGCCCCGCGTTATTGTCACCAGGGTGAGGATTTCTCGGAGGTTTGGGGACGGCATGTGGCACCTAGTGCATAGATTCCATGACCTTGTGGCATGGGTGCCCGAGCTGTTGCATGACCCCCCCGACTTGGCAGTGGCCAAGGTCCAGGTTCAGCAGGTTCACAAGCCGATTAGTGGCGGGGTGGATGAGCCCATTCATCCACGGACGACCAGGACACACCGTAACATCCTCAGTGCGTGTACCATGTCGTGCAGTTGCCTGCTCATATAGTCAATATGGTTCAGGACACGCGCGCCAGGGTCACGAGGATGGAAGACCGGCTCATGCGTATGGAGGATATGATGGAGTGGGTCATACAACATATGTTCATAGACTATGAGGCATTCGGTGCGTTGTTGTTGTCATAGCCACCGCTACGGTTAGGGCATGATGATGTTAGCACCTCTGGCACGGGCCGGTCAGGTCAGGCCGAAGATGATGGTGATAGGATCAAATGAATAAATCTGTGATGATTTGTAAACACAATTCAATGAAATTCACACAAAGTAATCAAATCAAAAAAAGATATCAATAAAATTCAAGTTTTTATTAATATCAAGCTAAGACAATTACAAGTATGAAAGCAGATTCAAATATCTTGTGTATTCATTTCTATCTACCTGCAAATCTAAGCTATTTATACTGAAAACACAAAGTAAAGGAACTAACAAATTACACAAATAGTCCCTATACTATTACAAACTATCAAAAGACAAATAAAGACAACATGTTAATCTTTCTTAGAGCACTTAACAATACTCCCCCTAAGATTGACATGGTCTTCAGTCTTCAAACTCTTCAAGCTTTGACTGCTAACTTTATCTTCAATTCTATCTTCACCTTGACTTCATCATTCAAAGTAATCTGCTGGTTCTTCTTTGACTTTGAACATTGGCTTTTGTTTGTACATATCTATTCTTTCAATGCTTTTGATATTGCAGACTTGAATTTACTTGCAAGAATGCCTTGTTCGGGTTTAGCTTCATTTGTTTTAATTTCCATCTTGTCCATTCTCTCCAATTGTCTTTTGAAAGACATGAAATATCAATATTAGCATATAACTCAATAGGCTTGTTACTTTCCTTTGAGTACACTTCTAATACCCCTTTCCTTGATATTCTCATGAATTCAATATCTTTAATATCTTTCTTGACAATGTTGGCATACGCAAGAGCTTTTCTCAAAGATATTCTTTCCATGGCAGCATTCATCACATTAAATAGAAATGAAATATTTATTATCTTGCTCAGCCACTTCAGGAGATACTTTCTCAAATTTTTGTACTGAAAAAAATAAAATATAACTTGGATGTAACAATTTTAGTTCAAAAACTCCAAATAAAGTAATCATGTCCTCATCCCATCTTTCTAGATTTCGGACTAACTTCAGTTCAAATGTCTCAGTGTTATAAAACCATCTGAGAATTGGCTTTGAGTTTTGATTACCATCAATCACTTTCAGTCCAGGAGTTGTAACTTTTTCAAAATATTTATCACAAAATGTTCTTCTTCTGAATGTACTCCCTTAAGCTTCTTGTTTTTCTTCATAGTAGCAAAGTACTCTTTGTCCTCTTGATCACATCTTGTGTTAAGAAAATTACTCGATCTATCCAATCCTCTTCTTAATAATTCTACAAACATCTTCCCACGCTTTGAATCAGAAGGATTGATCAGAGGTAATCTATTCAGCTCTTTTAAATCTTGCACAGGAAGTTTTATGATACTGGAGTAAAAATGATAAACATCACATACAGCATTTACTCTTTTTATCAAAAATGCATCAAACACTTCATCATATTTCCATGCAATGATCTTTACTTGGTTGGTAAAATCTGGAGCAATCATAGTATTCAACAGTTCAGCAACTGATTGTCCTTTTTGCAATATGTTTCTTACCAAGTCTCCGGTTGTTCTTGAACTATCAAGAATATGCCTTTGTTCAGTTGATGCTTTATAAGTTTGTCTTTTTGGATCAGCAAACATTTCTATCAATTCTTTTCTATGAGCATGAGATCATCAAATCTTGACATTTGTTTTATCTCCTGAGGCTTTACATTCTTGTTCTTTTTGTTATTTCAAGATACTGAGGGTTATCTGTATCAAGCACTATCATTTTCTTCATTTGTTTCTCAGTTTCTTGAAAGCTTCTAACAGAGATACAGATTGTAATCTCTTCAGCTTCCTCCAAGGGTAATTCCTAGCTTGCAACCATGATCTAAGAGCAGAAATACTTATATCATCTGGATCAGGATGGTGCAACTCAGAACTAGACAATTCTTCTACATTTATTACCTCTTTTGCTCTTAACCATTCACCTATTCAACAACAATTTCATTTGGATCTATTGAAGCAACTGACTCTGCATAGATACATTTCTCGTATTCATCATTAATCTGAGAAACAGTCAGTCCATCCAAATATACTCGATTGTATTTCATGTTCACAAGATAATTATATTTTTCTTCAAAGTCTTGTGGTACTTCATCTTGTACTTGAATATGTTCTTGTGAAGAAGATGTGACACAAATTCAGCTTCATCAATATCTTCATTATCTAGAACTTCATCATACCAATCATCATTGTATATTTCTTCAATATCATCTAAAGCATCAATCTGTTCTTGAACATTTTGCTCTTCAATGGATTCTTCAGTTCTTTGAAGCTTAGAAGAGGATCCAGTTTGACCAATATCTTCTAATTCATTCACTTTCCTTTTGCCTTTTCTTTGCTCAAGATTTTCTTCAACCTGCATCTCAGTACTGATCACATGTACTGGTGATATAGATTTCTGAGCTTCTCTTTCCTTTAGCATTAGCTTTGAGATTTTCATTTTCTTCAGATAATTTCTTGAATTTCTCCTCAAGACTATCATAATCTTTAATCATTACTTCAAAGTTCTTGATCAATCTTCTTTATCTTTGGCAAACCTTACAATCTTTTCATCTTTTAATGCATTTTCTTCAGACAACTTAAATTTTCATCTTTGAGCTTTTGAATTTCTTTTTCACAAGATTGATTATCTCTTTCATTCTTTATTTTCCCCTTTCAACTCTTCAATCTCTTTTTCTTTGCTTAAATTTTCTTCTTTCAATTTTTCAATCTCATCAGTCAACTATTTCCTCTGTATGTATAGACACATTGTGTGACATACTAACAGGGATTTCTTCTGTTCCTTCATTCATTGTATCAATTTCAAATACTGGATTGAATAAAACATTTTATAAATCAGACTCAAATGTTTGATTTAGAATTTCTTTCTTGTACATCTTCCTCAACATTTTCTTCAATCATATGTTGTGTCTCATTTACAGTATCTTCTGCATTTCTTTCTTCTTCATTTCCTTCTTGATTTGCTTCAGTGGCATCATCATTTCCATCATCATCATCATCACTTTCTTCACTTGATGAAATTTCAGACACATCATCATCACTTTCTTCATCAACTTCTACATCTTCAATCAGATCATTTGGATCTATTGGTTCTTCTTCAGTTAGATGGAAGTGTGGCTAGTAATATCAACTTCATCCATTGATACATTCCTGATATAATCAAAAACTGGAATGTTTTGAGCACTAGTGATCATTGCCAGTCTTTTGTAAACAATCTCTGACATGTGCTCTAAATGAATCTTTTCACCAATAACTTCTTCAGCATACAGATCTGGATTTGCATCTAATAAGAAGTTGAATAAATCTTGGGTACATCAAATACTTATGCCTTACTCCTCTTTCAAGATTAAAAATGAATCCATTCATTATCCACTTAGCCATATTAAATCTTCTGTTTGTGGACAAGGCTATAATGGAGATACAATGTCTACAGGGAATGAATCCCAACCCGCACTTCTTTTTGACATGCAATGTTGAAAGATATAGCATAAAAGCTTCCAATGCTTAAATACACGAGCTCTGAAAAATTGCTTCTTAGGGAAATGATCTGGATGACCCATCTGTAGAAAACTTCTCTACATTCATTAAATGTATATTCTGATAAATCTTCAGGATCATTATCACCTAGTCTTAGAGCTTGTCTAATGCTTCTTCAGAAACTTCAAGTATTCTTTCTAATGTGATGAAGGCTCTTAAAACTTTGTTTCCTTGATCATCTCTTTCAACTTGAGCAGTTCTCCAGAATTTTTAATCATCTTCCATTTATCATGGGCCTTGCACACATAGCATATAAACATATTTGTTCTGAGTAAAATCTGATAATATCTTCATATCCAGTAGCTTCTCTATTTTATCATCTAAAAATGCAGCTACATTATGTTTGGCTCAAATTTTAATTCTGCCATATGCAAAACACAACAAAAGTATTATGAGAACATTGAATATTGATTAATTAAATTTATTTCTACATATGACTTTTGATTTAGACTTTTGAATTTGACCTTTTTATTTTTACTTTTGAATTAAGATTTCAAGTTGTAAAACATTAATCTTTATTCATTTGAATTTATTATTTAACATTTCATTTGATTTAATTTTAATTTTTATTTATTTTTTTGTTCAAAGATGACTGTCTGTTCATCTTCTTCTTCTTCGACTATGAAAATCGTCTGAGTCATCATCAACAGATCTTTTTCACTTTTAGATTAAAATAATACATCAACAGACTCGCAAATAAGTTCTTATCAATAATCCAGCATCAATTTTTGATATGATACTCATTTGATCAGATTAAACTTGGATTATATTGGTTCAAACGCCCAAATAGCATTCAAACAACTATAGTAATGCACTGATTTAACCCAAAATTTATATATTTGAATCACAAACTTACGTTTATATATTCAAATACAATGTATACTCAAATGATTTGATTCAATTTCAGATGAAATATGGATGTGATGATGCTCGACAGTCGCAGTTCGAGGGTTTTGTTCTGATATTTTGAAGTGTAATGAGAAATACGCATAAGTGTTCAATTTATATAAGTGAAATTTTAGGCGTATGAGCCTGTTCGGACGTATGGTCCCTGTTTGGGCGTATGAAAACCTAGAATTCACTTATTTTGTTAGGCGCATGAGCACTGTTGTGCGTTTTAAGTCAGACGCATGGGAACTGTTCAGACGCATAAGCACTGTTTAGGCGCTTTTGCACTGTTCAGTCGCATGGACTTTGTGAAACGTCTAACACTTGAATTTTGAAACTATTTAGACGCATGAGACATGACAAACGTCTAACACAGAAAACACTATTTAGACGCATGGGATTATCACAAACGCCCAACACTTGTAATTTTCATAGATGTATTACAACTGTTTAGACGCATATTGAATCAAACGTCCAACACTTTGTATAATCCTGAAAATTTCATCATGCTCCTATTAAGGCGCATGTGCACTGTTTAGGTGCATGAGTGACTTTCATGATATTTCCAATTTCTTCACTTACACACTTTTTACCATTTAGATCCCCAAATTCTGAACTTTTTGCATATTGCACTTTCAATTATAAAATTTTATTTTTTATTTCTTTTAAATTTCTTTTGTTCCTTCATTTTAGTCTCACATAAAATCAAATATCATCTGATTTTCAACTTAAAAAGCATTTATTTGCAAAGATTATGTAGATTCATATTGTAATTTTCAAACACATTCTATTTTCAGTTTACACAAATACTTTGAACATAAAGCATCATCCTTTCATTTATTACTCCCCCTAAACTTTTAAGTTTGAAAAACTTATAAGTTTCTTATGAAAGAGAATAAGATCACACAGCACATTGAGACATTGCCTTCACACACAAGACATGCATAAAAAAGATGAAAATAGAATCAAAATCAAATATTAAGCATAGAATAAATGTCTGCAGAGAGATCATATTAATGAAGATCAGCACATTAAAGTAAAAAAATGTGGAGAGTCATAGACAATGAATAAATCCTGATCACGTGTGTTCCAGGTCAGTGATATCACAGCAAATGAGACACAAGATCTAAGGACAGACAATGAGTGTTTTTGACACAATTATCAACTCACTTACTTTTCAATTCTTGGATTGATTAGTGTTGATTTAGATATGACATGATATAAAGCATACAAATACTAAGAGAGCTCAAC
The DNA here is from genome assembly GCA_025506515.1 of Flaveria trinervia. NCBI lineage: Eukaryota > Viridiplantae > Streptophyta > Magnoliopsida > Asterales > Asteraceae > Flaveria > Flaveria trinervia. The sequence continues at coordinate 29,177 of JACCIX010000105.1, read as the reverse complement.
TATCCTCATGAAATGTAAGAAAGGACACATGCTCAACTTATTACCTGAAACATAGATATCACCAGAGTTCATGTTACTTAGTTATAGAGGATGATCATGGATAACCATTTGATCAGCTCTGACTATTCATTTGAATAGGTTGTGCACACTGGCATCTTTTTGCATCAAAAAGAGAATCCAGTCTGTAATGACTTACAACAGAGGATATCTCAGTACTTCAGGTCTATGATGACTCATAACAGAGAAGTGAAATGATGCTTTGTAACAGATCTCATTATTTCACATAGTTTCAACAGGTGTGAGAGATGTATCTTAACAAACATTCATTCTGATAAGCTAAAAAACTCAAAAGTACTCAGATGAATACACACAAGCATGTATGTTTAGTTTGATCACAGAATTTACTTTTTCAGCATAATAGTCAAATATTGTCTACACATCATATCTGATCATGTCTAGACTTTATTAATGAGTGAAGTATGCAACAGATCTCACTAATGTACTATCATTTCTCACGTGTTGCAAAACATAATCCTTTCTAAAAAACAAACTCTATTTTTGTATTTTTGAAATATATTTTTGTATTTGATTTTTCTACGAAAAACATAAAATCACACACACACACAAATATAAACAGGCAATTAACAATGAGAGTATCACTTATTATGATCTTTTGATTTAGGGAGATCACATATGATTTATAAGACCAATTGATTCTACTAATACTCAAACCGTCCTGGTAGGAAGGCTTTAGTAAATAGATCTGCCAATTGTTTTTCTGTGCAATTTGAATCAATATGATTAATCCTTTTCAGAGTTATCTCTAAGAAAATGATATCGAATTTTGATATGTTTTGTTTTTGAATGTTGAACAGGATTAGCTGTTATGAACATAGCAGCTGTGTTATCAATGTAAATTGGTGTTTTAAGAAAGTTGAATCCATAATCCAGTAATTGATTTTGCAACCAAAGGATTTGAGAACATCCTGCTGATGCAGCAATGTACTCAGCTTCTGCAGTTGAAACAGAGACATTTGTTTGTTTCTTACATTGCCATGAGACTAATCTGGGACCAAGAAATTGACACCCACCCGAAGTAGATTTTCTATCTTGACAGCATCCACCATAATCACTATATAGTATATCCATATAATTCAAAGTTACCCTCGTAAGGATCAAAGCCCTAAGGCTGGTTTACCTTTGAGATACCTGAATATCCTTTTGACAGCAATTAAGTGAGATTCTTTCGGGTCTGATTGATACCTGGCACATACACAAACAACATACATAATGTCTGGTCTAGAGCACAGTAAGATACATCAAAGATCCAATCATTGATCTGTATAACGTTTGGTCAATAGATTTTCCTTTTGGATCAGGTTCAATCTTGGTGTTAACATCTGCTGGAGTTCGTATGGACTGACAGTCTTGCAACTTAAATTTCTTTAAGAGCTTGTCAACAACAACTTTTCTTGATTGATGAAGATTCCATCTGTAGTTTGCTTGACTTGAAGTCCAAGAAAGAAGTTAATCTCTCCCATAGAACTCATTGGAATCGAGATTTCATGATTTCTGTCAAATTCATTGCAATTTTGGACAGGTAGAACCAAATATGATGTCATCAATACACTTGTACACATAAAAGATCATTAGTATCCTTCTTTATGAATAAAGTTGGATCAATTTTCCCTCGTGTGTATCCATGTTGGATTAAGTGTTGTGATAACGTCTCATACCAAATTCTAGGGGCTTGATGAAGTCCATATAAAGCTTTACTCAGTTTATATACTCGATGTGGAAATTGTGCATCCTCAAAGCCTGGAGGTTGCTTCACAAACACATCGTCAGTGATTGGACCATATAGAAATGCACCCTTTACATCCATTTGATACACCTTGAATTCATGAATGAAGCATAAGCCAGAAAACTCGAATTGATTCAAGTCTTGCAACTGGTGCAAACACTTCATCATAATCTATACCTTCTTCTGTGTGTATCCTGTGCAACAAGTCTCACTTTATTCCTTATTACAACACCACGATCATCAGTCTTATTTCTAAATAACCATTTCGTGCCAATTGCATTTTCTCCTTCAGGTAGATCCACCAAATTCCACACTTCTTGTTTGCGGAATTGAAGTAATTCTTCTTGCATGGCTTCTATCCAACCATTGTCCTTAATGCTTCGGTAACATTTTTAGGAACAATTTGAGAAAGAAAACAAGAGTATAAGCATATGTTTGCTTGTTCTGATTTACTCCTTGTTGTTCTCTCATTCAATGAACCAATAATCTGAGAAATTGGATGATTCTTGTGAATGCGAGATGTAGTAATCTCATCACTTTGAACATTAACATCCAGATTTGTTTGATTCAAGTGGAAAACTCATGTATCAAAGTAGAAGAATGTGGATTGAAGTTTGGAACTTGAGTAGGTGAATTGACAAAGTAATCAAAGTTACTGTATCAACTACATCACCTGAAATGGATGATGTTCCAGACTCAGGTATCACAAACTCATTACCATCATTAGGAATTTTGTGATTCTTCCTGATTAATTGACTCTGAATGATCTGAAACTGTATTTTCATGGTTTTGTATTGTTGAATCCTTGACAAATGACAAAAATGGGTAGTCTAAGCTTGAATCATCTGGGTCATCAGAATCTGAATCTTCACTGAAAGATCCAAGATCTCCTCTTGAGTTCTTCTTCTCTATAGAATTAAGACAATTTGGTTGATGAAACAAATTAGATTGAAAAGAGTTTGATAATGAATCTAAGTCAAATAACCATGCAGGACCATTTGAAACTGATGAAAAAGAACTTTCCAGAAATTTAACGTTGAATGTTTCAAGGATTACATTTGTCTAGAGGTAGACTCGATAGGCTTTTGAAACCGATGAATATCCAACGAAAAATCCATTATCAGATTTTGCTTCAAATTTTCCTAATTGATCACTTGAATGAATAAGAATCATAACAGGAAACCAAATGATTTTAAAAGTTTATGTTTGGTTTTCTGCCAAACATTAACTCATATGAAGTTTTCAGTTTATCTTTGACGATTAAGATTCGATTCTGAACAAAGCACGCAGTTGATATTGCTTCATCCCAAAAAGTGATAGGGATTTTTGCATCAGCTAACATAGAACGAGCAGCTTCAATCAGTGTTCTATTCTTCCTTTCAGCAACTCCATTTTGTTGAGGAGTTCTGGGAGCACTGAACTGATGAGCTATCCTTTCTGTGCACAAAACATTTCAATGTTAGCATTTTTGAATTCCGTTCCATTATCACTTCTTATTATTTTCACTTTGTGTCTAATTGATTTTCAACTTTAATGATAAATTCTTTTAGAAAATCAGCTGTTCAGATTTGGCATAAAGAAAGAAAACCCATGAAAATCTTGTGAAGTCATCAATGATAACTAAACAATATGATTTTCGTCCAATACTCTTGACGTTGTTGGTCCAAAAAGGTCCATATGTAACATCTAAGAGGTTTGGATGTTGAGTTTATAGGCTTGGACTTATAAGACGCTCTGTGTTGCTTTCCCTTCAAACATGCTGAGCAGTGATCATTTGTTGCAAATTTCTTAGATGGAAGTCCAATGACATGATTTCCTGCTACAAGCTTGTTCATGTTCTTGAAGTTTGAATGACCGAGACGTCTATGCCAAAGCTGGCTTTCATCATTTTGGTGCCTTTGCAATTAGGCATGTTGTTTCAGTTGAAGGATCAACTTAAGACATATCCAATTTGTATACATCTCTGTCTCTCTAGCTGTAACAATCACCCAATCTTGCTTATCTTGAAACCTGGCTTCAAAACATAACAAAATGAATCATCAAACAGAACAGAATAAGATTTGTCACATTTGAGATACGCTTAAAAGATTAAAGTTCAATGTGAACAAAAGTTGACTTTATCAAAGCTTATTATCCCATTGGATACTGTTCCTTCTCCGGTTATTTTCCTCCAGCATCACCACAAAGGCGATGTGAGTTCCATCTTTTGACTTAAAGTCTTGTAACAAGGCAGTATTGCCTGTCATGTGCCGACTACACCCACTATCCACATACCATGTATGATTGGTCTTTTTGGGTACCTGCACTACAAGAAAGTTAAGTTGAAATATCTACCCAAGCCGAAATGGTCTTGGGCTTTCCAAATTTATCAACAATTGTAAATTGTTTATAATGGAGATTATTCAAATCAGGTTTATTTTTGATGAATTTACCAATTTTATTTTGAAACTTGTTTGATTTATTTTTGTGAACATTCATACCATTTGATTGATCATCTTTTGAAATGTATTGATGACTAACATTTTTTTATTCATCCTTACAGATCTTGGTATGAAGTGTTCTTGCATGTTATGTTTTGAGCTCACATTATTGTTCTTAGGAAAAGATCTCAAACCTACATTAGGTTGATTAATGTCTCTTTGAAATCCATTAGTTTGATTTCTCAAATACTATGGATTAGCAAATCATTTGCTCATGTTTGATTTTGCAAAGTTTCTAGTGGGAGATCTATTTATAAAGTAACAATTTGCAGTGTTGTGAGTCTTTTCATCACAATAAGTACAATATTTGTTATAATAACAATCTGCTGTCGAATGATTTCTCATGTCACATATGTGACAGTACTTGTTAAAGTAGCACTCAGCAGTATTGTGATTTTTCATATCACAAATTTCACAGTACTTTGTGGAGTTAAAAATAACTTTTTGTTAACTTTTGACAATGACATAATGTTTGATTTTGGTGTCAAATAGTTAAACTGTTGTCTTTCATTTTTCAAAGTTTGATTTTGTGTCAGATTATTGTTCATTTGTTTAACATGAACTTCCTTCTTGAATGTATTAAACAAACAAATCTTTTTGCTACAGCGGAAGTCTTTGAATCTGAACTAGATTTCAGATCAGAGTTTGATTTGTTCATAATATTTGCTTATTATTTGGAAGAGAATTCATATTTAACATACCTGCTGACACAAATTTAATTGGTTTAGTTTTGTTGTTGATTTGTTGCTTTAATCAAATTTTCTGAACTTTTGTTTTGTTCAGATGTTGCTTTTGCAGATTTCTCTTCTTCTTTGATCTTTTGATTTAGAAGAACTTGGTTATTTTCAGATTGAACATCATCAGAAGACGATTCCTTTTCTAATTGAAATTGTTTCATATTGATGGTGTTTGAATCTTCTGATGTTCCTATCTGTTGTTTATCGTTGTTTTGAACTCTGACTTCTTCTATTACATTATGAATTGATCAAAAGAGATATTTTGTTTTGGTTGTTTTGGTTCATATGATTTTATCTTGATTGGATGACCATTTTTTATTTTTTCTTGATCTTTTTCAACAAACACTTGAACATTTTCTTTTTCTTCTTCTGCATTCTTGATTTTGATTGGAAGGCTTTAAGCTTTGCTTTATTTTCAGTTATGATCATGAGTATTGAAGTTCTCTGGTAGTGTGTTTATGATAGATTTGGGCATAGGTTCATGAGTGAAACCTAACCCTGTCTTTTGTTTATTTTTCTTTCACTGATTAGTTTTTCTACTATCATTTTTGAACTTTACTTTTGCCAGATCAACTTGAGTAGCAGCATGTGCTATTTTCTCTTGTTCAAGATTCTTGGTCATCTCTTCTAATTGTTTTGTATCAATTTCTAAATCTTTGAGGTTTTGTTCCATGAATTTTGAAGAGAGATAATCTTTTGATCTGCAGTTTTATGATCAGATTTAAGTTGGTTATGCATAGATTCCTCTTGTTTTAGCTTTTCACAGATTTTGAATGATAGTTTCTGTAGTGTTCAACATGTTCATAGCATGATTTGGTGCAAAGCTTTTCTCTTACTTCTGATGGTATTTCAGGAAATTTTGGAACTGTGGTTTCAGGTGTTGAAGTAGAAGAGTTAACCTTTGGTTGATCAGACTGAACCATTAGAGCTACTTCCTCTGTATCCTCTTTAGGATTAGACTTGTCACTCCAATCATAGTTATCTTCCTCTTTATCACTTTCCACTTTTGGGTCATTGTTTTCTGACCAATCTTCTTCTTGAATTTCTGCAATAAGAGATAAACTTGATGTTAATTCATTTGTAAATTGATCTGCATATGCACTCCAATCATATCCATCTTTTATGCTGACTACTAGTGCTTTCTTTGTTTCATCAGATGATTTGGTTTCATCTTTAAGCTCTGGCATAGGAAGACTTTGATAAGGCTTTTGAAAAGTCTTCTGAGCTTGTTGAAACCTTTGATTATATGAGCTTGATTGAGCACTTCCTCCATTATTCCTTGGAGCTTTGCATTCTCTTGAGAAGTGTCCATAATGTTGCAGTTGAAAACTAGCTTTTGACTTGTCAAATCCAATAGTCTTGTTTGCACTAGGCTTGTATTTCTTGTTGACATAAGAATGTTTTTGAGTCCTGTAGGCAATCATCACCATCTGCCAGTTCAGGTCCATCTCTTCAACATCTTCAGGATCCATCTCAAATAAATCCTACAAAACAAAATCTAGTTGAGTTAAATGGCTACCTTGTATGCTTGAACGCTGGCCATAAACGCAGTAAATGCAGTTTTGGACTCTTCATCCTCTAATAGGATGTTAATCACATCTTTAACTTTGCTAGATTTAGCAGAGTTAGATGATGAAGAAGTCTCTATCTGAATATTTGATGATTGGGACTGTGGTTTATGAGGAGATTAAGAATGAGACTAAGTTGTATATGTAGGTGCACCGGTAAATGATGAGTCAGTGAAAAATCCTCTCCAACAAACAAATCTCCTCTTCTTCAGGACTTTTCTCACTCTTTGCCATGAATGCATTTTCTATGGTGGTTGCAGAAAAGCAACAAACTGATATTGAGACATTGATGCTGCTCTATCATTGTTCCATGAGCTTTCATCAATCTCCACTGATTCTATTTTTGCAATAAGAAGATCTAGATCCATTGGAAACTTCTCAGTATGCTTAGTAGAGTTACAGTTTGTTTCCATGATGATGGTAAAGCATTGAGTAGTCTGAGATTTAAATCTTCAAGATCAGGTTTGATACCAGTGTTGACATCTCAGTTATGAGTTGAACAAATCTGTTCATCATTTGATTTATTGTCTCTCCAGAAAAATGTTGAAACAATTCTAATTGTCTTTTCAGCTTTGTTTCTTTAGATTTTGAATCTCCTTACCTCCTTCACAAATGATCTTCAACGCTTTATATAGTGTATATCAGTTTGATATCCATCAAGCCTTGTAAGAACTTCCAAAGGCAGTCTTTACACATCAATGAATAGGCTTTAATATCATTCTTAACTCTTTTCAGATCATCTCCTTGAAGATCATCTTCTGGATAAGGTTCTAGAGAATCTTTAGTATACAAAAATCCTCTGTCTGGTCCATCAGTGTTATAGGAATGTATGGTCCTTTTTCTATAGATTTCCAGAGATTAGTGTCATGGAATTAAAGTGTTGTTTTAGTCTAAGAGACCAATTTTTGAAATCAGCTCTATTTTTAAGTTTTGGAACTCTGTTTTTCAAAATCTTCTGATTTTACCATTCTTATATTTTTGTTGTTTTCTTATATTTGAATTTTAAAAAATTGAAAAAGTTTTCAAAGAATTTTCTAAAAAAAATCTAAGTATCAAGGTTAAAACGTCTGAACAGTATTCAAACGCCTCAACAGTTGATGCGTGTCTAAGTTGAGAAACGTCTAAGGGAATGCCTTAGAAAATTTTCCAAAACGTCTAAGTATTAATGCGTCTGGAAGGTTTAAAGCGCCTAAACAGTTGTCAACGCCTGAATAGTTGTCCAACGCCTAAACAGTTGTCAAAGGTCTAAAAGTGTCAAACTTCTCTAACAGTTGTCAAACGTCTAAACAGTTATCAAGCGCCTAACAATTATCAACTCAACAAAGGTGATACGTCTGAGATTCTTCTCTTCAACAGTACTCAAACGACTAACTAAGAACGTCTACACAGTGTTAATGCGTCTAACACTTAGACAAATTCAGTCAATCTCAGCTCATGCGACACATTCATCATCTTCAAATGAATGTAACAAACTCAAATCTTCTGAATTCTTCAAATGTTGATGAATTCGATTGAAACTTTTCAATTAGACGAGTTTTATGCCGATAACATTCTTCTTAATATCAATTTCTTCAATTTCAACAACAAATTCCTCAATTTTGAGAATTTCAGTTCGAAACTTCAAACCTTTTTCGAACAACAAATTCAACAAATTGACTTGAATTTGATGAATTGATCTGCTAATTGTGATTCAAATCATGTTTCTGATGATGAAACACAACTGAAATTCACAAATTTTCAATTGAATTGTATCTCAATCACAGATTCAGTGAGATTTTTAGGTTTTCAAGTTCGATGAACTTAAAAAGAAAATCAATCACTAACAGCTTACCAACAGCTCTGATACCATTTGATAGGATCAAATGAATAAATCTGTGATGATTTATAAACACAATTCAATGAAATTCACACAAAGTAATCAAATCAAAACAAGATATCAATAAAATTCAAGTTTTTATTAATATCAAGCTAAGACAATTACAAGTATGAAAGCAGATTCGAATATCTTGTGTATTCATTTCTATCTACCTGCAAATCTAAGCTATTTATACTGAAAACACAAAGTAAATGAACTAACAAATTACACAAATAGTCCCTATACTATTACAAATTATCAAAAGACAAATAAAGACAACATGTTAATCTTTCTTAGAGCACTTAACAGATGAAATGGCAGGTTAGATAGATATATTTTTTTGTATTTCTTTTCTTTTTGTATGTACAATGTCATTGTATTATATATGCAGTTTTAGTTATAATGATTTTGTTGTATTTATGATGGTTGTTTGTTTGGTTGTTGTATTTATATATTTGGTTGTGTTTGTTTGGTTGTTTGTAATGATAATTATATACAATATTTTTATTTTGATAATGTATGAACCAACTTGTTATGTAATTACACATAATGTTTGCAGGACCATTTGAGGGGTTTGGTCACTTACAACACAACACACAATGAGGAGAGATTGATTTAGAATACTTAACAAATCAAATGGGAAACTAGAAACCAGTTACAATGATACTAAGAAACACAAGTAATTGAGAGACAGAACAAGAACAAAATAACACGCGTTTGGTTTTCAAGAATGTTGTTATTGCTCTCTAGTTTCTTATAAGTGTTACAAAGCATAAAAGAAAGATACAAAGGACCAGAGATACTTATACTACATCCTATAGCCGGCCATACTTTGAAGGCCAGTGGAATACATGATCTAGACAATAACAAAATCAATATAGAGTCATAAGGCAGATTACCTTTTGACTAGTGACTATGACATGTCATAGCTCACATCCTAATATATTAAAAAAAAGGATAAAAGTACATAAAAGGATAAAAGTACATAAAGTAGAAAGAAATGGATTTAAAACCTCAATGTATAGTTTACCAAAAGCATGGACCTTTTCACCAATGTGTGAAAGTTGGTGAGTCAAATAGAGTTGCAGCGGAAAAGTGGTCCAGCTTTATGGTAAAATGTATATCAGATAAAGTATGTACTCAAAGTTTTTGGAAGAAATTGTTTTCATAAACTGGCTTCGGAAGACTTTGTCTCTGAAGTTTCGGAAGACGTCATGTTTGGCTTCGGAAGATATTGGTCTTGGCTTCGGAAGATTTCACACTTAGAATGTTTTCTAATGCAAAATGTGAAACTTCCGAAGCATTCTACTTTAGCACTTGGTGCATGCATGTAGGACAGACTGTTTAGATGTTTTGAATTGCATCAATTTTATATGAAACCTTACAATGTTTATGATAATTTCTATATCATTTTTAGTTCTAAATTTGTAACGTCACATAAACACAAACTCGTAATATGATAAAATAAAAACACAACCGATCTCAATATTCGTTTGCATGATTAATACTTAATTGTTAAAATAAAAATTTTTCATATAAACAAATATGTCATGGTTTACATGATTAAAAAAATAAACACTAACTAGTATGATTAAAAATTAAACACTAAACCCAATACGTCACGATTTGCACAAACTAACACATAACCGATGCAAACTAGTATATAACCGACTGCAATTGAGCAGAAAAAATACACACAAACTACTACGATTTAAAAATTAAATATTAAACCCAATGTGTCACGGTTTGCCCAAACCGTGACATATACACCACCACCAAAACCCTAACCCAACACTATAAAAACGGACACCCAAACCACAATAATTAACCCAAACCCGATATGTAAAAACATTCTTTGAAGCCTAACCGTCACATTTTGACTCATACGTGACGGTTACCCGGTACACCTAACCTAACGGTCAAGGTTAGACCAAACCGTGACGTTTAGGTTTTTTTCCAAAAAACCTATGGTGCACCTAAAAATTCCCATTTTAAATTGCACATTTCTTATAGGTTTAACTTGTACAACTAGACTTTATTGTTTTGGTGTAAGCACCCGATTTTCCTTTTCCAAGGGCATCGTGGGAGTTTCTAGGTAAGCTTAATATATGATTTGGGTTTTAGATTATAATGTTAACATTCTGAACTGGTTTCGGTATTCATACGTAGTAAGATGTTACTAGAGTAATAACCTAGTGCATTAAATTTCCAAGCTTCTTTGCTTCTAGTTTCTTTGAGAAGTGAGCTTGGGTACCAGGTCATAAGCCCAGGATTAAAGGTGGGCAAACCGGGTTTGGGCCGGACCCGGAACCGAGTTCAAACCGGGTTCGGTCCGGCCGGTTTTTTTTGAACCGGGTGGGGTGTAACCGGGTTCGGGGTCGGGTCGGGTTGGGCGTACTTAAAACCTACCCGACCTACCCGGTTCGGGTGGGTCGGGTCCAGAACCGGGTATAACCGGGTTTTTTTTTTTACTATACTATTATTATTATCATTAATTCATTATTTGTTATTATTATTATATTATTATTATTATCATTAATTCATTATTATTATATATTATTATTCATTATTATTATTATTATTATTATTATCATTAATTCATTATTATTATTATTATTATTATTATTATAAATTTATAACAACATTAAAAAGACATTTATAACTCATTAATTTATTATTTATTTATTAAAATAACTTAAAAAAACATTAACGAATCAATAACTAATCGACTATTTTCTTCGAGAGGCTTCATCAAATGCTAATTCTTCGTCGGATATACCAGAAGATACTCCTTCTTCTACTCTTCATCGTGTACTTTACATTCGATTGCAATTTCGTCTTCAAGATTTGTTTTGTCTGTATACGATCCATCGCGTCTAAGTGGTCTTTTAACACAAATGCACATCTCCACCGCTTCCGGAGTTAATCTTGTTCTTCGTAATGATAATACCCTGCCACTAAGAGAAAACGCAGACTCCGAAGCTACCGTAGAAGCTTGGACGCTTAGTAAATCACGGGCCATAGCGGAAAGAATTGGAAATTGGGATTCCTTTCCTTTCCACCAAGCCAAAATATCAAATGCATGATAATCTTGAGTACTCATAGTTGAAATAAAATTCGTCGTACTATATATACCAAGTTCGCTTGTTGGGGCGTTACCCCTTGACGTTAGCCGTCACATCCCGAACAACATTCAACATAGTCATAACGGGGTCTTTAAACGAGGTACTAGCACTTGAGGTTGATTCTCTTTGCGTAGTATATTTACGTTAGGTCATATTTATTTAAATAAAAATTATAAATAATTTTCAAAACTTGTATTAAAAACTTCTTTTGCCTCGGTTGAAAAATTGGGGTTTTCAGTCATTATATCCAAATTGTCATTTATCTCGTCTATTAACATTCTACCCCCAACATTTAAAAAAGGATTTAAAGCAGCGGCACAAGTAAAACGGGTGGTAACTCAAGAAAATATTTTTAAACTTGTCTTTCATTGGTTCTATCATTTCTCTAAACATAATATTTTATTTTGAAAATTTTTAAAATTCAAAGCCATGAAATATAATTCTTGAAGCACCGAATAACTAGTGGGATAATAAACTCCCGATAATTTTGTAGTTGAGTTTTTAAACACCTCAAGAAATTCGGATAAATGTTCAATATTTTCCACCCAAATCCGGAAACAGGTCGGCTTCGCAATTATCCAAAAGACTATTATGAAAAGCTTTTAAAGTGCCTTTTTGTTTTAAAGCACAATAAACATATGACAAATCGAATTCCACCTAGTAGGTACATCCCAATTAGGCCCTAAAAATCTAGATTCTGTATCTTTACAAAGTTGTTTATAATCTTGATATCTTTTTCTACTTTTTTAAAAACGTCGTGTAAATAAATCGAAAAGCTTTTATAAAGCTATCAACAAATGGTACGGATAGAGCATCTTGTACTACTAAATTAATAATATGTGCAACACAACGAGTATGAAAAAAATCACCGTTTGCAATCGGAAGATATTTTAATTTTAATTTTTCAACCGCGGTGTGTTGTTGGAAGCGTTATCAAATGCCATTGAAAATATTTTATTTTGTAAATTAAAAGTAGTTATTACATTATCCAAAAAGTAAAATAAATACTCTCCGGTGTGTGGATACGGAAATAGATCAAATGCAATCGTACGTTTCATCATTGCCATGAACTGGGATCTACCCAATGAGCGGTGACGCAAAGGTACGATTCGGGCAAACCGTGTGGCGCCGACCAAACGTCACTAGTTAAGTTTACACCGGTATTTAAATTTTCAAATAATACAATTAAATCATTTTTTGCTTGCTTCCAAAATTTTAAACAATAACGTCTAAGTGTAGTACGACTTACGTGAGTGTAACGAGGTTGAAGCGTCTCTCGAATTAAGTTGGTTAACCGAGGGTTGTCGAAGTGATTGAAAGGCAAAGCTTCTTGAATCACGAACTTTGCCATTCGATCTCGAACCTCATTAACGTTGTAATTAAAAATTCCACCGTCTCCACTGAATTGTGTTTGTTGCGAATCTGGATTACTTTTCAACGACTTACAAAACTTCTTGGTAATGTGTTTGTTTAAAGTCGTGTTAGAATCTTTAGCAGTAAAGCTCCACAAAACTTGCAACGAGCCTTTACAGATCCGTCACTCAACTCAACCATATCCCAATTGCACCAAACATCCATGTTACGATTGTGGGAAGAACACGAACGACGGTTGGAGAATTCGATGAACCTTGACCAACGGAAGATTGAGAATGACCATATTGAGATTTGAGACTAAACGAGAGTAAACGAGACTAAACGAGAGTAAACAAGAGTAAACGAGAGTATTGTTTGCGTTTTTTGCGTATGTTTTTTTGTGTTTAAAGCTTGGGTACCTTACCATATCAACCCACACCTATTTATACTTGTTTGAGGCAAAAACAACCAAAAAACGGTCACAATTCGTCCCCAACGGCTATATAGCCGTTAAAAAACGGCTAGAAAAAAAAAACGGTCGAAACCGGGTCCAACCCGGGTTCAACCGGTTCGGGTCCGGTTCGGGTCCGGGTCGGGTCCGGTTCCTATCATTTCGAAACATCACAAACCGGTTTGGAACTGGCGGTTTTCACCGGGTACGGCCCGGGTACACCCGGTATCGGGTTGTACCCGGACCCGGTTCCGGGTCGGGTACACCGGGTCGGGCCGTACCCGGTTTTTATGCACATGTCTACCCAGGATCATAACTCATAAGCAATCATGAGAATTTATAAGTGGTTGTTACTTAGTATTTTCTCTTGTTTTACATTTCTTAGTCTGTGGTTTTACTTCCTATGATACAATGTTTTTTTACTTTTTTACAAACATGCTTTCTACTTTTGGAGCTCTTAAGCTAAGTCTTTTAAGCTTCTAAGTTTCTAGCATCTAGTGTTGTGTGGCCTGTTTAAATCTAACTTGACGTGATGAAAACGATCATAGTGTAACATCATATTTGAGGTACTAACTCAGCTTTGATTTTACATGCTAAACTAATTAATTGATGTGTTTAACTGTTTCGTTTTAATTGCTAGATAGGCTTGAAGATTATTAAAAGAACATATTTAGATAGACCCCGCAATATTTGAACGTCAAGTATAGGAGAAACTAATTTGAATTCGCTGTCTACTTTGAACACGAGATAATACAACATAACGCTGACCATAATCTATGTTTAAAAACACACCAGCTTAATTTAAATCATATATTATATTAGAATATCGTTTTATAATTAATTAAAGTTATATTATATTTAAAATTTATTTATTTAACTCTGTAATACACGGGTTTACTAGAACTGGTATTTATATATTTAAACTAAACAATCCTCAGTTGCATCCCAATCGGTTTCAGTTTCAGTTTCATTTTTAGTTGGGGTTCTTAACGAACAAACACCGTAGTCCCTCTGGGTAATTAAAAGACAATAGTATTAGTCCCCTAGAGGGAGAGAGAGAGAGCACAGCTCACATGAATGTGAAAACTTGCCAGACCAATCCAAATTTAAGGAATAAGTTACACCAAAGGCATTACCATATCACCTATATGACTGAGGTAACTGGAATCCCGTCATCACTATTTTGTCGGCAAACATCTTCCCAGTCTTGGGCATGACATGCCAATGCAATGTCAAGTTGAAATCTCTTCCCCTGAGATTACTTCCCTATAATACAAGATGTAAATAGATTACTGAATTGACTGTTAAAAGTCACATAATGTATGTGTTAAATTCATTTTACATTTTTTTTATCTTTAAGGAGAAGATACAAGTAAGATTGCAAAAGTAACAAACACTTGCCTGATCTACAAAACGGTATTTGTTGGTTGTATGGATGTAGAACTTTGCATGCTCTTTGGCAGGAATGATTCCATCCCACAAGGATACCTGAAATGCATATATCATTAAGTTCAGATTGCAGCTTCCTGTGAGAATTCATTGTGTCACCCTGGATACAATTTACCTTCACGAGAAAATGAAAGACAGGTTGAATTGAATGTTGGGCTTTGTATGGGCAGCAACAAATGATTAGCTTGAATAAAATGATTTGGAACTAAGGATTCACAACTACTGAATATTTGTAATGAATATTACCTTCTTAGATCCAAAAACACAGCAATTTTTCATTTTTCATGCATTCTAATGATTTTTTGACTATTAATCATACATACAAAGTGGCCTTGTTAAGAATATTTTATTCTTGATCATTATGAAAACTACCATATCTTGTCATGATTGCTAACGAGCAAATATTTAAAATTTAAGCTGGAAAAGCAATTACGCTTCTTCATGGTGACTGAAAATGCCTCTTATGTTTAATCATCTAGATTAAGTAGGACTGTCATTTTGATGCAACTTCAAAAGCAATCAGGGTGTTTTAAATCAACTTTTTAAGATTATAATTAAAAAAAAAGTCAACCAAATACACTATCCAACCATATGTCCATTTTGGCACAGAACAAATTAGGTATTTGTCTAAATACTTTGTGTATTACATCTATACTTACATCTTACAAGAGAAGAAGGTATATATGGAGAAGGGGGCCTTCTATGCTAAACTCCAAGCGAATTGGGCCACATATTGGATTATGACATAAATAAATAAAAACCATGTAATCTAACACACATCTTTGTGATACCTTATTACAACAGCTATAGAATACCATCACACACAAGTCACAACTAAATAGTTCATCAAACATAAAACTTTCTTTCTTGTTCACAGTCCATGTGATTTGCATAACTTATATAGGTGGCAAAATTGGCGGATAGGGCAAATGGGTAAGGGTAAATATGGTGAGTTTTATAATGGATCAAAATAGACCAGGTCGAACGATCATCACATTTTATACATGGTTTGTAGTTTGAAAAAAAAATTAACATATTAAGTTTATATTATGCAAACTACAGTTTTCAATTTATGTCTCATATATTTGAACTAGAATTACCTGATTAAGTGAATTCTCTGGAGTTTCATACTCAGCTGCCAGAAAGACGAAAACCTATAAACAAAAGGCATATGCTTACTTTTTATACAAAAAATGGAGAAACAGATAACTGAAAGCATAGTTACAAAGGGTACAAATTAACCGACTATAATGATAAAAGGAAAGAGCAATCATATCATTCTATAAAAACAATCAAAATATCATGTCATTCTTTCTTCTTTTTTTGAATGGCCAACTCATACCTCCAATAACATCATAATGTGGTATCCTACAAACAACTATTGCTCTAGTTTGACAACATACAATGTAACTTTTAGATCCAGCATCGACCTTATTACCTTATATTTGCTCAAAGTGCTACCTTTCTATTAACATTAAACTCAAATGAACTCCCATTGCTTAGAATAATAACCTTCTTATTGAATTTGAAAAGACAAGATACACAAAGGTTTATGGTGTGTTCTAAATGGCACACTTCAGGTTATCAAACTCACAGAATATGTTGTATTAGTATGATCAGAGTATGGCACTGCAACCATGTCTCATTTCTACATTGTTTCAGGAAGTCAAATTTCTTTATAAGAGAAAGCGTAAGCTTAATTTCAACCATTCAACTTTTTTCATATTAAACTCCACTATGGAATGTAGTTAGCAGAGTAGGGGATTTACAAAATGAAGATGATACCTTTCTTTTGAATTATAACTATCTTTATCCTGAAAAGAGAGTAATCAGACTATACAGAAAACAATTTATT
>JACCIX010001163.1:0-54357 GCA_025506515.1 Flaveria trinervia | reverse complement strand
TAGTTCAGAGATCAAACAAGAAAACCGCTCATATTGTTGAGTCAGTGTCTCACCCTTTCTATGAGAGAATGTCTCATATTGTTGGGCAAGAATTTCTCTGTTATTTGCCAAGACCTCATCTGTTCCTCCAATTGTTTCTTTCAAAGCAATCCAGAGTCATGGGCAGTTTCATGATGCATTAGCCCAGAATAGATTTCATTGGGCAAAGCCATGGCCAGAATTCCATGGGCTTTTGCATCAATCTCAAGCAACTTTTTATCCTCATCTGAGTATTGCTCCCTCCTCTTCGGAACCATTTGATTGGTTTTCCGGTTTATTCACCATAGGCTTGTGTGGACCATGTACCACTGATGTCCAACACCCTGCGCTGTTAACAGACAGGTGATGAGCATACGTCTTTGCCATATGTTATACTCATTCCTAACCAGCATAGGAGGCTTGGTTGAGGAACCAGTATTGTGAGGATCATTGGAGGAGTGGTCATTTTTAGTTCAAAAACAGTTTAGTTCAAGTTTTAAAAGTTTTAGACAAACCACAACAAACTCAATGAGAACCAAGAATAAGATCTCAGGATGAATGAGCAGAAATACAGAAAATTCAATCTCTATAACCGTTTCTTGCAAAAACAAAAGCTAATTAAATCAAACTTGGATTTTGAATAGCAGTTTCAATGATCAATTATTAGATCGATCAATGATTAACCTGCTCTGATACCATTTGTCAGGATCAGTGATCACATTTGATGTTTATCAGAATGTAAGCAGCGGATATACACAAACGAATTAGACAAATTGTAGCAAGCAAACATATATGAAAGCGTTAAGATCGCATACGTTATAGGAGAGAATATGAATTTCTGATTTCTAGGAATGTTTATAGATGGAGAATATTTCTATCAATCAATCAAACATTCCATTCAATTGCTCATATCGCTCAATGATTACAATGGGTTGTCACTCCTTATATAGAGTGCAACAGTCACTGCTGTTATCACGGAAAGTGACAACTGGCAGATCCAATACAAAATAACTAATCTTAACAAACTACTGAAATGTTCACAACTACTGAGAACATATCAGCAAGTTAAGTACAAAATATAAAACTACTGAAACTACAACGACTGAAGAACAAGCTCTTCAGTCGTTTTACAAAACTACTGAAACATAAAACATAAAACTACTGATATCACAACTACTGAAGAAGTACTCTTCAGCAGTTGTGACAAACTACTGAGGCTTCAGTACTTGGTCTTCAGACTTTGACCTTCAGGCGTTTCATCAGCTGATGACTTCAGTAGATATCATCAGCTGATGTCTTCAGTCTTTGTCTTCAGACTTTGTACATCAGTTGTTGATCTTCAGTACTTGTGAACTCTTCAGCTGTTGTACTTCAGTACTTTGGTCTTTCAGCTTCAGCACTTGTGTTCTTCAGCTGTTGTACTTCAGCACTTTGGTTCTTCAGCTGTTAAGGTCTTCAGCACTTGATCTTCAGTTGTTGAAGTCTTCAGTACTTGTCAAACTACTGATGAGGCTTTCAGCAGTTGTTGTGATACCGTGTGGGACTTAGAGATTTTCTGATCTTGGCTCATTGGTTCTTTTGGTCCAACACAATCCTGCTCTCCTGTTTAAATTTCTTCCATCCTTTCTACTTTGATAACACTCAGCTATTAATTCATCTTTTTCATCAGGCCTATTGATGTTTGATTCAGCATAGCTCTCTAAAGGAGCAGCCTCAGAGGTTCTTTCACAGCTTTGGTTTGATCATGATGATCCTCCTCATCAGAAGATGATTTGGATGATTTGGATGCACTTGTTGATCCTTCTGGTTCAGCAGGGTGATCAAGTGATGATGGTAAAGGTTGGTAAGGAGGAATAGGTGATTGGTGTGGTGATATTGGAGATTGATGATGTGTTGATATAGGTGTAGGTTGAGTGGTCATTGGTGGTGTTTGTTGTGGTGATGGAAGTGATGATGGTTAAGGTAATGTTTGAAGAGATGGTTGTGTAGAAGGTTGTGGTATTTGTTGTGGTGATGGCATTGGTGATGGTATTGGTGATGGTATTGGGGATGGTATTGGTGATGTTAATGGTGATGGTATTGGTGATGGTTATGGAGTTGGTTAAGCTATTGGTTATGGAAGTGGTTATGCTATTTGTTGTGGAGGTGGTTGTGCTATTGGTTGTGGAGGTGGTTGTGCTTGACCTGCTTGGTGTATTTGTTGAAGCATCCAAGGAAGAAGGGGTGAAGGGGCACCACTGTAGAAGTTCCTTGGGTCCTTCTTCTTGATGTACTTATAGGATCTTTCATCATAATGAGGAATGTTAAGTACAAGTCCTTCATTAACAATGTCCTGAAATGATTCATTGATTAGACATTGAATGAATCTGGGGTACATTAGAAACTTGCATCTCAACCCTTCTTGAATGTTGGAGATTAGGCCATTGAATACATATGCAGACATGTTAAACCGTCTGTTGGTGCAGAGAGCACAGATTGCAGAAGATGTGAGGACTGGAATGTCATTCCATCCTGTTTTCCTTTTAGACAGAAAATGTTGGAACATATGAATTAGGAATCTCCAAGGCAGATCCACTAATCCTTTGACTATCTGTTTGGCTTCATAACTCCCTTCATAACCAACTTCAGAGAAAAATGTGGTTATCTCCTCATCATCCATTCAAGAGGATCATCTGTATTATCATTGAATTGCAGACATCTTCTAACTGATTCTTCTGTGATCCTCAGAGAGAGTTCAGTGTTGATCTTGCTAGTTAGAGTTTTCACTCCATCCTCTTCGACCACTTTAGCTGATTCCCAGAATGACCTGATGGGATTCTCATAGATTGTTGGTCTTACTGTCATGGCATATGCTACCCTTGTGGTAGATAAGAATCTTATCATATCTCTGAGACCTTCGGCTTCAGGCACATCAGGGTTTAGATAACCGCTGACATTATGGAGCTTGTCCATGTAAGGTTTGCCATGTAATCTGCACAAGAGACATGTGTGTTAGTTAACAATTTTGACTTTAACTTTGCTTTGATTTGTTAATGTGACTTTGATTTGTTTCACAATTTTCTTTTTCACATTGCTTTGTTTTTCTCAGTAAACATGGTTATCATGATTTTCAATATCAGTTGAATTCCTATCAATTTACTTTTATTGACATCGAAAATGTGTATTACATCACATTAATGAGTTTGATTTTGGTGTTCTTCAATAATTTTCCGGTTCATATTCGATTTAGGGTAACAGTTCAAGACTTAGGTTTTGGTTTCAAAATCTGTTGAGTTATACCTTATCTTTGAAATGACTGTGGTTCTGAATCGATGACAAGAATGTTTAAAGATGAAACACAACAAAATCTTTGAATGTTTGTGATGATGATTATGATTGATGGTGGTGTACTGTAGTTTTGCGCTCGTCTCACTATAAGTTCTCTCAAATTTGAAAAGTATTAAATGACCTGTTCGAATTCCTTTAAATAGTCAAATAATACAATTTGAAAATTTTTTTAAGTTTACAAGCAGATACAGTCAACACTGTAGCAAATGCTAAAGGTTAATTTGTTTAATTTTAATCATCCGCATTTGTTGCTGTAGCAAATGTGGAAGACAAACTTTCGGCATGATAGTCCGTATTTGACTACTTTTGATCATCCGCATTTGTTACTGTAGCTAATGCGGAAGGCTTATTTTTTTTTTACTGACTGTCCACATTACTCTACTGTTACTAATACGGGAGTTTTGTTTCTTAATTTTTATTCTATCCACATTTGTGAACTGTTGTAAATGCGGAAGTTTAAACTTGAAATTTTGGTTGTCCGCATTTGTGTACTGTTGCAAATGCGGAAGTTAAACTTGATACCAATTGACTGAACCAGAGATTCAAACCTACTAGGTTCAAATGCCTTGGTAAAAAAATCAGCTAATTGATTTTCTGTTGGTACTTGAATCAATTTGATTAAACCCTTTTCAGCACAGTCTCTCAAAAAATGATATCTAATTTCAATATGTTTTGTTTTTGAGTGCTGAACTGGATTATTAGTTATAAAGACAGTAGTTGTGTTGTCAATAGAAATTGGTGTATGCAAAAAGTTAAAACCATAATCAAGCATCTAGTTTTGAATACAGAGAACTTGAGAGCAACATGCTGAAGCAGTAATATACTCAACTTCGGTTGTGGACACAGACACATTTGTCTACTTCTTGCATTGCTAGGATGCTAGTCTGGGACCAAGAAATTGACAACCGCTAGAAATGGATTTTCTGTTGAAGTTGCATCCTTCATAATCACTGTCTGTGTAGGCATAGAGATTAAATTCTCCTTCCTTTGGATACCATAATCTGAGAGCTGGTTTGCCTTCAGATATCTGAATATCCTCTTGACTGCGTTCACATGTGATTCTTTTGGATCAGTTTGATATCAAGCACACACACAAACACCAAACATAATGTCAGGCCTACTGGCTGTTAGATACATAAGTGAACCTATCATTGATCGATGGTGAGTTTGATCCACTGATTTGCCTTCAGGGTCAGGTCCAATCTTCACTTTAGTATCTACAGGAGTTCTGATAGACTGACAGTCAGCAAAGTGGAATTTCTTCAGCGTGGTTTCTACATATTTTGATTGATTGATGAAGATTCCATCTGCTGTTTGCTGGACTTGCACCCCCAGAAAGAATGTGAGTTCCCCCATAGCACTCATTTGAAACTTTGAATGCATAAGATCTTCAAATTCTTTGCAGAGTTGTTTGTTTGTCGAGCCAAATATAATGTCATCCACGTAGATCTGGACTAACAACATGTCTTTTCCTCTTATTCTTCTGAAGAGAGTCTGATCAATCTTTCCTCTTTCATACCCATGTTCAAGAAGAAATGATGATAGAGTCTCATACCACTTTCTTGGAGCTTGATGAAGACCATACAGAGCTTTGTCAAGCTTGTACACTCTGTGAGGGAAATCTGGATCTTCAAAGTCAGGTGGTTGACTTACATAAACTTCTTCAGCAATCTTTCCATACAAGAAGGCACACTTTACATCCATTTGATAAACAGTAAATTTCATGGACGCAGAATATGCGAGAAAGATTCTGATTGCTTCTAGTCTGGCGATAGGAGCAAACACATCTTCGTAGTCAATTCCTTCTTCCTGAGTGTATCCCTGTGCCACTAGTCTTGCTTTATTTCTGATGACTAACCCTCTATCATCAGTCTTGTTCCTGTACAGCCATCTGGTACCGATAGGGTATTGTCCTTCGGGAAGATCTACCAGCTGCCATACTTCTTGTTTCTTGAATTGGAGCAATTCTTCCTGCATTGCTTCAATCCAACTATTGTCTTGAAGCACCTCTTTGATGTTTTTGGGTACTGTTTAACATAGAAAGCATGAGAACAAACAGATGTTTGCAATACTTGACTTGCTTCTTGTCACCCTCTCATTAAGATCACCAATAATGGTTTCAACAAGATGATTCTTGTGTATTCTTGTGGTGGGAATAATGTCACCAGCAATAGTTACATCAAGATTGGAGACATTCAGTTCATTATGGTCAGAGGCACAATCATCTTGTATTGTTAATGAATTATGAAGATTGTCAATTTCTGTTTCAGTAATTGCTACATCTTTAGCATCACTGAGGTTGCTTGCATCATTTGAAGTACCTTGAGTTTCTTCTAGATGAGAAGCCTGTTTTTTATTTCTGATCTCATGTGACAAGTCATCTGAGTGAGATGGTACCAGGCTGGGACCTTCTTCAGAAGAAACACTAAGGTTTTGTGACAAGTGTCTGATGGGATCAGCTTGAAGAGGAACATCTTCATTCATATGTTAATCATATGTAGGTGGAATCAATGGATGATTTTCTCTTCTTTCTACAGTTGATGAAGTATCACCTGAATGTATATTTCCTACATTAGACAAGTGAAATTGGTCAATGATTTAGTAAAAGTGTCAATATCAAACAACCAATCAGGACCATTTGTAGATTTAGGAAACGAATGTTCCTTGAATTGAACATTTGTGGATTCATCAATAATGTTCAGTCTAGGATTGAACACTCTATAAGCCTTTGAGACGGAAGAATAACCTACAAAAAATCCTTCATCAGACTTAGATGAAACTTTTCCCAAATGATCACGGGTGTTTAATATTGAGACTGGACAACCAAATGATTTGAGGAATCCAATAAATGGTTTCCTATGAAATATCAGTTCATAAGGTGTCATGTTACTTTCTTTAACAATCAGAGTTCGATTTTGCACAAAGCATGATGTGTTAACTGCTTCTGCCTAGAAGGTGATTGGCAGTTTAGCATCGGCTAGCATAGTTCTTGCTGCTTCAATCAGTGTTCTATTTCGCCTTTCAGCTACCCCATTTTGTTGAGGAGTTCTAGCTGCACTGAATTGATGAGCAATGCCTTTGGTTGCACACAAAAAGAACTCATATTTTCATTTTTGAACTCTGTACCATTATCACTTCTTATTATTTTGACTTTGAGATCAAGTTGATTTTCAATTTTAGTGATAAATTCTTGAATGATTTGGATGCTTCATTTTTTGAAGTAGGAAGAACACCCATGTGAATCGAGAAAAGTCATCAATGATCACTAAACAATATTGTTTCTTTCCCATACTCATTACATGAGTTGGTCCAAATAGATCCATGTGAAGTAACTTCAATGGAGTATTGTTAGTGTTCACCAGCTTGGTTTTATGAGACGATTTATGTTGTTTTCCTTTGAGGCACGCTGAGCATTGATCAATAAAATTGAATTCCTTTTGAGGAAGACCAATTACATGGTTTCCTTTGACTAACTTGTTCATATTTTTAAAGTTAGTGTGCCCCAAACGTCTATGCCAAAGCTGTGACTCATCAAATGATGCTTTAGACAAAAGACATGTTACTTCCTTAGGTGATGCAGAACATAGGTTTAAGACATATGTATTATTCTTCCTCGGAGTCTTTAAGACAACCCATTCTTCAGGAATCTGAAATCCAGGTTTCAAAATGTAGCAGTGAGTGTCTGTAAAATGAGTGGAATATTTTTTGTCGAAGATCTGAGATACGCTTAGCAGATTGAAATTCAGTTGTTCACAGTAATTCACTCTGTCAAAGCTCAGCATCCCATTTGTCATAGATCCTTCTCCTGTAATCCTGCCACCTTCTGAATCTCCACCAAATGCCACAGTAGTTCCTTGTATGTACTTGAAATCATGAAGGAGGGAACGCTCTCCAGTCATGTGTCGGGAGCATCCACTGTCTACATACCATAGGCTATTAGACCTGTGTGGATGAACCTACATACAAAAAGAACTAATTAGAATAAGGAACCTAAGCCATGATGGTCTTGGGTTTCCCATTCCTATTCATGATAGTCACCTCCTGGTATTTCCCTCTGAATGGTGATTTAGATGAAGGTGATTTGGATATTTTTGGTAATGAATTGGTCGAGTCATCTCATCTACATCTACTGAGGATTCAGATGAATAATGAAATTGTTGGTCTCTATTTCTTTGTAAAAATTTAGCCCGAGTTTCATTATCAAAAGTTGGTTTTTGCTTAGGAAGGTCAAGTTTGTGTTTCATTGTGAGATGATTTCTTTGACCCTTCCTTAAATCCTTCGAGTTATTTCTGTCATTTGTTGATCTAGGAGTCCTAGATTGAGTATTATGAAGATGAGCTTTTATAGAATGCATCACAGTAGATGTTTTTGAGATGGGCTTGTGTTGTGGAATTCTCAACCCCTTCTGATTGAAGTAACAATCAGATGTATTGTGATTGTTCATGTCACAGATTGAACAATACTTGTTGAAATAGCAATTTTTGGTGGAGTGATTGTTCATATCACAGATAGAACAATATTGGTTGAAGAAGCATTTATCTGTCTTGTGATTGAACTGTCATAAATATCACAATACGTTTGTTTGTTTTTCGAATCAGATTTTTCTTTGAGTGACTCAACTATACTTTCTTTTTATGAGTCACTTTCTTTTCTTTAGGTGATGAATCAGAATCAGCCCTTTTTGTAGATTGTTTCACAATACTACTCTTGTTCAGTTGTCTGCGCTGTTTCTGTTTCTTCAACCTACTTCTCACCTCTTTCTCAAACTGGTCAACATGTTCTTTGTTACAGATATCAAACCCAACTCCCTGCCTTAATTTGATGACTAAGGGTCTAATGAAGTTTTATGTGTTGAACTTAGTTTTACGGTTGGTTTCTTTTTTAGTGAAACCTTTTCTGATTTGCTTGAATTTTGTGGAGATACAATCTCATTATCAGAACTACTCTCAGTAGTGGGTTTCACTGTTTTGACATATTTCTTTTTCCCTTGTAAAACAGATGGTATGAATTTTATAAAAGGTACAATTGCTTTTACAGGGCTTGATGGTTTTATGACATTCACTGTCTTGTCAGAGCATTCTTTGATTTTGATTGGGCGTCCTAACTTGATTTTGTCCTCATTGGTTTCAAAATAAACATCAGGTTTGTTTTGAGGGTTTGTCACTTGTTTCACTACTGATTTAGGTTCCATAATTTTAGGTTCGATTGATTCAGAGAGTGATATAGAGTCAGGCATGACAGTGTAATTGTCATTGTATGGTGGAGGACATGAATTGTACCCAATCCCTGACATGTCCTTTGGATCCTTTTGTGAATCCAGAATTTCTTGCAGCTTGACTGAAGACATTTGAAACTTTTCAAGTTTCACTACAGTCATAGATTGTTGAGCTTTAGCATGAGCTAATTTTTCAGTAAGCAGCTCATTTTCAGCTGCAAGATTGTATTTCTCACCATGCAATTTTTCTATGTCAGAAATAAGAGATTTGATTTTGATTTCAAAACTTTTTAGTTCTTTCTTCATCATTTCTGACTTCACCTTTTCTTCTTTAATTTTATCTGCCAGTTTATGATTGTGTTCTCTATACTCTTGTAATTCATTTATGCGTTTCTCACTACAAAGGTTAGTTTTTACCTCAGTAGGCATTGCAGATGGTCCATCATTGATATGAGCCATGAGAGCATGATTCTAGAATTGAGGCTTGACTTCCTCAGCATACACACTCCAGACACATATCCCATCTTGTTTGATCACAAGTGCACTGGCAGAAGGCTGACTGCTTGCATGGGCTTGATTTGTCAGCTATGGTTGATTCTGGTATGTTTGTTGATGATGAGAATGATGGTACTGTTGTTGTTTATTGTTTGAGTGATAGCTTGAATTGGGCTGTGAGGATGATTGACCAGGAGAGTTCCTTGAATGGTTGTTTCTTTTAGGAGCATTGCACTCTCTTGAGAAATGGCCAGTCATGCCATAGTTGAAGCATTTTACATTGGATTTGTCATATCCAAGCTTTGTGTTCTCATTCAAGCTCAGCTTTCTTCCTTTTCTGAAGAATTTCTTTGCTCTCATGGCAATCATTGTCATTTGCCACTGTAGATCCATCTCCTCAACATCATCAGGATCTAATTCTTCTAAATCTTCCTGTATTAGATGGGCAGAAGTGAGTCTTCTCCCAAGATATGCTTCAACACTTGCAACAAAGGCATTGTAGGTTGCCTTTTGCTCTTCTGATTTTAAGTCTTCTGGAGAGATTGGAGGTACAGTGGAGACTTTTGGTGCTTGTGCTGAAGTTGAATGGTGATTGAATGATGGAGATGCAATGAACCTAGTATTGTTCATTTGATCTCTTGATGAGATGAAGTCATCTTCCTCTATGATGAAAGCATTTTCAACCGAATGTGATTCTGAAGGGAATTTGTAGGCTTCAATCACTCTTGGCCCACTCAGATTTCTGCTTCGTTCATCAAGTTCCAAAGCATCAATCTTGGCTATCATAATGTCTAGAGTGGTACTCTCAAGATCAAGAGTATTTTCCAACATTGTGACATTTTGCTTCCGGCTTTCACGTAGACTGTGAACCATTTTCTTGTTGAGTTCTTTAATGTTGTATGAAACGCCCATAATTTCCAAGTCATTGACTAACTGTACAAATCTGTGCAGTTGTTTTGATATGGATTCTCCTTTGGTGTGATGGAAGGTTTCATACTAATTGACCAGCTTGTCTTTGTTAATTTCAGCAACTTCACTGCTACCTTCACACATAATTTTAAGAGCATCCCAAACAGCTTTAGCAGTTCCATATTTTTCCAATCTTTTTAGCACATCCATTTTGAGTGCTTGAGTCAAAATAGAGTATGCTTTAAGATCAATTTTGATTTTCTTATAGTCATCTTCATCCAGAGTTAAGTCTTCAATTGGTATTCTAGTAGTCTTGTACAATGCAGCTTGAGCTGTTGATAGAGTAACAGGAATATGTGGACCCTTACATATTGAGATCCAAAAGTCAGGATCTACACCAGTGATATAATTTCTAAACCGTATTCTCCATTGTTTAAACTCAGATTTGTGTTTAAGCATGGGAGGTATAGGTGTATGACCTAATTCAGAGTAACTGTTAGAATCCATGTTGATTTGTGTAAATATAGATTTAGTCGATTTTAAGATTGATTAAGTTTGATGAGTCCGACTTGTTCAAGCAGTTCTGTTGAGGTTCAGAATGAGTGTTCTTGCTGTTTGACAGGAGTATTTTTGTTGTTTGCTAAGTAGAGATGATAATATCTACTACTAGCAACTTGATTATCAGATCAATCGAGTTCTATTCAGTCTGTGCGTAGATCTGAAAGAGAATCGAGAGCCAAAGCTCTGATACCAATTGAATGGGTTTGAGTAAGAGTGATATTCTTACTGAGAATCAAATATGATAATCAAGTCAATGATTGAGTGGCGGAAACAAACAATCAAAGAACATTCGAGCAAGAAAATTACTCATAAATGCTGTTTGTATTGATATATGAAAGTTGATAAGTTACAGAGAATAATTACAACACAAATTCTCTATATATCAGCCATCACCTCAGTACGAGGTTAACTATTCTATTTATAGACAAGACAAGATGCCTTTACAAAATGACTAAACTACCCCTGACCTATTACATCAGAAACTAGTCTAAGTCTTGATCCGCATCTCTGCTTGTTCATCCCCATTGACAAATACGAATGATATAATCTTGATCAGCATTTCTATTTGATCATCAGCATTAGTAAGTTGGTCATCCGCATTGGTTAATGCGGATGAACAAATACTTGTGCGTATTTGGTTGGTCATCCGCATTTGTCAATGCGGATGATCAAAGTCTTGCCCGCATCTTCTTTTGTTCTTCCGCATTAGTCAATGCGGAAGAGTAACTTGTTCTTCAGCATAAGTATTGTGTCTTCCGCATTAGTTATGCGGAAGAGTAAACACTTGTCCACATTAGATTTTTTGTCTTCCGCATTGACTAATGCGGAAGATAACACTTGTTATTTTTCTTGCAGATCTTCATCAGCATTGCATCTTGGATTTGTGGGATTCCAGCTGAACAATCATCAATTCACCCATTGAGTTGGCATGTATGATCCTTTTAGGGTGCAATAGGATATGAGGAGATTTCTCTGTAAAGACCTTTAGGAAGGGAAGGTCTCATCCCAATGGAGATTCTTGTTCCATGTGGTCATCCACAGCTTATCAAACAAGCATGGTGGATGGGACTAGATTCTTGAGGATCTCTCCTTCATAATCCATGGAATGGTTCAGGGGGTCAAATTCAGGTATTCTCAGTTTGTTTATACAAATTTACTTGCTAATTTAGACTCCTTTGAGTATTACATGTTTCCTAGATATGTCCAGTACATTCTTAACTGTGAACTAGGCTCACAGTTGAGGGAAACACGTAACATTCTTAAATTGAGACAGATGAAGCCCGGATCTTTAAAATATTGAGGAAGCCCCCTGTTGGCTTCTCTAGGGTAGAAACAGCCCTTGTCCCAAAAATGTTAGAGCTCATTGCTCAAGGTGACAACCTAGCAGCACAAGCTAGTGTTGAGCCCACACCTGCTACCTCCCAACCCCCACATAGCCTCAATCACCATCACTTACCAAAGAAATCCAACGAACCCATGCTCAGGCTATTCAGTCCGTGGAGGCCCCCATATACTCACCCATACAGGAAGAAGTGGACACTAGAGCACCCACTTCTTCTGAGGAGTAGACCACTCCCCTCTCTTCAAGAATCAGTGCTGAGGTTCCTCATGCTCAGCCTGATGAGCTCATTAGTCCAACTGCCTTAAGCCATCACTCTGAGTCTCAACACTCAAGTGATCAACCTTCAGGACAGTTACCATCCCCAGCCTATAGATCTCAACCAACCAATTCCCCACCTTGACTTCTATACTGATGAAGATCTAGGTTTTAGTGAGTATAATGAGCCCCTCTTCTTTACCCCTACTCAAAGAGAGATGAATACTCCAAAGTCTCCTACATCTATCCCACATCAGTCACCTATAACTGAGGTGGACACTTCTGAACCTGTTCCAAGACTTCCGAAGTTCCAAAAGCTTCCAAAGTTTTGAGGGTCAAGTCCAAGACTCCAAAGGTGGTGTGGATGTCTAAGAAAACCAAGTGATTGAGATTCTCCATCAACAACAGCTCAAGATCCTCTTAGACAACCATAGGTTTATTACTGTTGAATTACCTTTTGCAAATGAGCCCAAGACAAGCAAGGCTTGGGTTTCCAAATGTAACTAATCTTTCTCTTTGTGTAGGGATAGCTGAAGACAAACAAAAATATCTGGATCATAGACAGTGGCTGTTCCAGGCATATGACAGGCAATAGGTCACTACTCCAGAACTTTGAAAGGATTGATGGAGGACCAGTTTCTTTTGGAGGAGATGAAGGTGGTTACATTTCTGGAAGGGGCAAGGTCACAAATGGTAAGCTCAGCATAGAAAAGGTAAACTTTGTTAAGGAGCTTGGATACAATCTTCTGATGTATCTTAATTTTGTGATCAGAGTCATAACATGCTCTTTACTGAGCATGAGTGCATTGTTCTTAAGCCTGGTGTGGTCATTCCTCATGAGCATATCCTGCTTAGAGCCCCCAGGAAAGGAAACTTGTACAAGATGGATTTGCAAGAAACCTTCCCTCTGGAGAAGTTTTATACTTTCTGTCTAAAGCCAATAGTGATGAGTCTTTCCTATGGCATAAAAGAATGTGCCATGTAAACTTTAAGAACATGAACAAATTGATTAAGCATGATTTGGTAACTGGAATACCAAAGAAAGAGTTTACAAGTGATGAACATTGTGTTGCATGCCTGAAAGGGAAGCAACATAAGGTGTCTCACAAGCCTAAGGAAAGGAACTCCATCACTACACCCCTACACTTGTTACATATGGATCTCTTTGGCCCTACCAGTGTAATGAGTTTAGGAAGGACCTTATACTGTCTGGTGATCACAGATGACTTTACAAGATTCACCTGGGTTTTCTTCCTTAGAACTAAGGATGAGACTCCTGAGATTCTGAAGAATTTCATCTTAAAGATTGAGAATCAGTCTAATCACAAGGTCAATCATAAGATGTGATCAAGGAACTAAATTTAAGAACCAAATCCTTGATACATTTTGTGATAAAAAGGTATTACAAGACAATTCATGCTCCCAGGACTCCTTAGCAAAATGGTGTGCTGAGAGGAGAAACAAGACACTGGTTGAAGCTGCAAGAACCATGCTGTCTGACTCTAAGCTGCCTATCACCTTCTGGGTAGAGGCAGTCAACACTGCCTACTATGTGCAGAACAGAGTTTAGTAGTTAAGACTCATGGCAAGACTCCTTATGAATTTTGGCACAAAAGGAAACCTTTCATTGATTTTCTCAGGCCATTTGGATGTCCTTGCAACATCTTGAATACCAAAGATCAAATTGCCAAGTTTGTTGAGAAATCAGATGATGGACACTTTATTGGATACTCTTCCCAAGCTAAGGCTTATAGAGTGTACAATCTCAGAACTAGAATTGTTGAGGAGTCAACCAATGTGACTTTCAATGAACACACACCCTGTGTTGCTGGTTCTGGTCCAGATTGTTATTTGATCTTGATTTAGTTACCAACTGTTTTAACAAATCTTGTGAGAATGTTTCAGGATCTATAGAAAATTTAAATACAGGTGATCCTGATCCAAGATTTAAGCTAGGAAGACCTTCAAGTCATACATCTTCAGCTCCAGTTGGAACTACTTCTCAAATAAGGTTTCTATCAGCACAATAATGACAACTCAACTGATACATCTACTATGCCTTCAAATTCCAGCTCAGAGGCTCTACAACCAGATAAGAACACCTCAATTGTGGAAGATAACAATGGTGGTGGTGACAGTGACCAAGAATTTCTTGTTGCCACTAACCACACCATAGATGAGAACATCAATGATGTCATACACTGCTTAGATCAAGTTTCACTTGAAAAGTGTGCTGATGTGGTAGGAGAAACATCTATGTCAGACCTAAATTTCTCTAATTTAGATCTTTCTTAACAACTTGCTGTGATCCATCAGCTTAGGATCCATAAGTCTCACCCTACCACAAACATCATTGGAGATGTTTTTAGGGGTAAAGACAAGAGGACAAACCCATGAAGCAAAGTTTGTCTTCACTCTTGTTTTCTATCCCAGATAGAGCCAAAGAAAGTTGATGAGCTCTAAAGGATGGAAGTTGGGTTGAAGCTATGCAACAAGAGCTGCTTCAATTCAAAAGGCAGAAAGTTTGGAGCCTTTGTTCTTCCTTCTGGGAAGACTACCATTGGAACCAAATGGGTGTTTAGGAACAAGAAAGATGATAGAGGCATCATCATCAAGAACAAAGCTAGACTGGTTGTTCAAGATACACACAAGAAGAAGGGATTGACTACACTGATGTCTTGCTCCTCCAGTGGCAAGATTAAAGCTGTTAGGATATTCCTGGCATTTGCTGCATCCAAAAACTTCAAGGTCTTTCAACTTGATGTGAAGTGTGCCTTTTTATATGGAGTGATAGATGAAGAGGTTTATGTCAAACAGCCACCTACCTTTGTAGACCCTGATCATCATTTATGTCTACAAGCTTGACAAAGCTCTCTATGGCTGCATCAGGCACCCAGAAATGGTATGATGATCTGAGTATCTTTGTAAACATGGATAAGGAGAGTACTATAGATGGAACTCTCTTCATCAAAGGACAAGGAAAGACATATTGCTAGTTCAAGTATATTGGATGACATCATATTTGGTTCAACTAATCCAAAGCTCTGCAAAGACTTTGAGAAGCTGATGAAAGACAGATTTGAAATGAGTGCCATGGGGAACTCAATTTCTTTATGGGAATTCAAGTGAAGCAAGTTGAAGATGGCATCTTCATAAGTCAGTCAAAGTACTTTCAAGACATACTTAAGAGGTTCAACATGACTGACTTAAGATTGCTAAGACACCCATAGCTAGGAACCACTCCCTTGGACCTGATCTTGAGGAGGAGTGTGTAGATGAGCACTTATACAGGGCTATGATGGTCTCTTATGTATCTTACTGCTAGCAGGCCTGATATCATGTTTGCTACATGCATCTATGCAAGATATCAAGCCAACCCTAAGATGTCTCACCTTATCACTATCAAGAGGATTCTAAGATACCTCAAAGGTGCATCAGACTTTGTTTATGGTATCCCAAGAATTCTGACTTCAATCTATATGCCTATACAGATAATGATTATGGTAGTTGCAATATGACTGCAAAGTCTACATATGGGGGATGTCAATTCTTGGTGGAAGGGTTGTCTCATGGCAATGCAAGAAACAATCCTGTGTCTCTGCATCAACTACTAAGTGAATACATTGTTGTTGCAAGCTGCTGTGCTCAAGTACTTTGGATTCAAAATCAGATGCTGGACTATGGTTAAACTTCAAGGAGACTCCCATTCACATAGACAACAACAGTGCTATCTCAATCATAGAGAACCCTGTGCAGCACTCAAGGACAAAGCACATCAATATCAGGTATCATTAATAAGAGATAACTATGAAAAGGGATTAATTAAACTAGTCAAAGTTCACACATATGAACAATATGCTGATCTGTTTACAAAGCTTTTGATGAACAGAGATTTAAATATCTAATATCAGCTATTGGGATGATAAACTTTGAGTAGCTTTTCTTAAAACTAATTCTTATTATTTCTTAAAAATATGTGTGTCCTAAGTTGTCTAGTTCATCACTTTCATAAGCTCATGTTTTATTTGGATAAAAATTCCTTTTTGAAGACTTTCCTTGATTTTGAAAATTTCTGATACTTCAGTAGTTATGCTTTCAACTTTAGAAGCAAATCATGCCTTCAAAATAAATAATTGTAAGAAATTTACCTTCGGAAGAGCTTTCAGATTTATCTTCCGATGCTTAAATACTTGTCTCAGACACTTACTTATTTTCAAGACCATTTACTTCCGAAGCAAAATTAACTCTTTGAAGCTGTTATTTTATATACAAAGCACTCAGTTTTAATTTCTCTTCCGAAGTAAAATTCTCAAAACTCTCAGAAATTCTTCCGAAAGTCATTTTAGCTTCGGAAGCTTTTTAATTAAAACTTCCGAAGATAATTAACCTTCGGAAGCTTTTTGACTTCCAGAAAACTACTTTTGAGCAAAAGTAAACTACTTTTTCAGAGGTGGGATCGACATCCGAATTTCAAAGTTTATCCTCTTTCATTAAACTTTATCTGAAATCCTTCTCACATATAAACCCAACGCGTTTCCCCCTCTTTCTATCACCTATTCTTCCTCCAAACCTAAAATCCCAAATTTCTCTCTGAAATTTCTTTCTCTCTTCTTTCTTCATCCTTAAACTACATCAAAATGGCCAACCTTGCTCACAGAAATGATCCCAGCTTTACCATGCAGCTACACAGACAACATAATCAGGTTGCTCTGTGTAAGCTCTGAGAAAGATCCTCATTTCTCAGAGGTTTGTTGTTTCCTAACTCTGTCAAACTACTTCACCTCCCTAACCATTAATCCTCCACTCTATGAGGATCAGTTGCTTGAATTCTAGAAGACCTGCCAAGAGGTCATTATGGACGGGGAAAAGCCACTGTCTGCCACAGTGCAGGGGAGAACAATCTTCATCACTCCGGCCATCATCAATAGGCATCTTCAGCTGGATGATGAAGAAGGTGAGGTGTTTTTCTTCCCGAAGAAGCTGTCAATCATTCCTATGAGCAGATGGATATGAGGGAGATTTCTCTGTAAATACCTTTAGGAAAGGGAAGGTCTTATCCCAATGAGATTCCTGCTCTATGTGGTCATCCACAGCTTATCAAACAAGAAGATGGGACCAGATTCCTAAGGATCTCTCCTTCAAATCCATGGAATGGTTCAGGGGTCAAATTCAGGTATTCCCTTTGTTTATACAAATTTACTTGCTAATTTAGACTCCTTAGAGTATTACATGTTTCCTAGATATGTCCAATACATTCTTAACTGTGAACTGGGCTCACAGTTGAGGGAAACATGTAACATTCATAAATTGGGACAGATGAAGCCCGGCATCATTAAATTCTGAAAGCCCACTGTTGGATTCTCTGGGTAGAAACAGCCTAGTCCTAAAAATGTTAGAGCTCATTGCTCAAGGTGACAACCTAGCAGCACAAGCTAGTGTTGAGCCCACACCTGCTATCTCCCAACCACTCTCACAACCTCAAATCACCATCACTTACCAAAGAAAATCCAAACGAACCCCTTGCTCAGGCTATTCAGTCTGTGGAGGCCCCCATATACTCACCCATACAGGAAGAAGTGGACACTAAGCTCCCACTTCTCCTGAGGAGCAACCACTCCCATCTCTTAAGAATCAGTGCTAAGGTTCCTCATGCTCAGCCTGATGAGCTCATTAGCCCACTGCCTTAATGCCATCACTCTGAGTCTCAACACTCAAGTGATCAACCATCAGGGGACAGTTACCATCCCCAGCCTATAGATCTCAACCAACCAATCCCAACCTTGACTTCTATACTGATGAAGATCTAGTTTCAGTGAGTATAATAAGTCTCTCTCTTTTTCCCCTACTCAAAGAGAGATGAATACTCCTGAGTCTCCTACATCTATCCCACATCAGTCACCTACAACTGAGGTGGACACTCCTGAACTGTTCAGGATGTCCATATGGAAGAGGCTCTCACTTCTGAAAGTGATTACATATTAAACCTCAACCATGGCAACTCAGCCCACTGACATCTCAACTGAGATTGCTAGTGATAGAGGAAACCAGTAGCCAAGAACCTGAAGTTGGTGGTGAGAGAGAGGCTTTGGTCCAATCATTCATCCCTCAATGAGTCTTCTGATGAAGATGAGGGAATCTGAGACTAAAGGTGCACAAACTGACTAAAACATGCACCTATTTAGTCTCAAAGGTCAGTACCTTGAATCTCAGGTGACTACCTTACCAACAGGATCAATATCAGCAACTTGAGATTCATATCTTAAGGAAAAACTAGCTGGGAGACCCTTAAGAGTGCTTAACCAAGAACACAAGAACATGTGGATGTGATTGACCTCTTCATCTCACCTATGCAAGTAGGTGATGCTACTAAAAAGGGGGAGAAAGTTATTACAGCCCAGAACCTGGGAGTTCTTCAGAGAGAGGGACATTAAGACTCACCATTCCTCACTTGCAACTGTGCATTCTCAGCAACCTCCTCAAGTTAACATTGATGTGGACTACACTGACTCCTTCATACAGAGTCTGTTTGAGGATGGGTACCAAGGGCTATGTCATCTTCACCATCTTCTAATCACACATTGGGTGGAGGTATGACAGCATCAGGAAAGCCCAATCATCATAGAGTTCAAGGACAGCAGAAGTCTTCAATTTCAGACTTTGACTACTATGAAGTCTGGATTTAGTCAACATGCCCTTGTCAACCAAGCAAATCAAGACAAGTTGACTGGCTCAAAGAATCCAAGATAGGATCACTGCAGAGTTAGCTTAAGAAGGAGACTTAGGCAATCAGGAAATGCCATCGGTCAACTGGATGTTGGCAACCCTAAGATTAGTTCATAATAATTTCATAGGGGAACCTTGACTGAAGGCCAGTGGCAGAACCTAAGACCCTTGTCTCATCATCATCAACTGCTGTAGAGATCACACTCCTATTGAGACACCTACTGGTGAAGGTGCTTCTCAACCTCTCTTTGGCCAGAGCTTAGATGCTGCAACAAGCAATGAAGGCCAAAGCTCTCTCCACCCTGAGTCACAAAGGTCTGTGAGTGACAAAGGAAAAGAAAGATGACATCTGAGGAGATTGAGGAGGAGGATGTTGGACCAAAAGAACCAATGAGCCAAGATCAGAAAACCTCTAAGTCCCACACGGTATCACAACAACTGCTGAAAGCCTCATCAGTAGTTTGACAAGTGCTGAAGACTTCAACAGCTGAAGATCAAGTGCTGAAGACCTTAACAGCTGAAGAACCAAAGTGCTGAAGTACAACAGCTGAAGAACACAAGTGCTGAAGCTGAAAGACCAAAGTACTGAAGTACAACAGCTGAAGAGTTCACAAGTGCTGAAGATCAACAACTGATGTACAAAGTCTGAAGACAAAGACTGAAGACATCAGCTGATGATATCTACTGAAGTCATCAGCTGATGAAACGCCTGAAGGTCAAAGTCTGAAGATCAAGTACTGAAGCCTCAGTAGTTTGTCACAACTGCTGAAGAGTACTTCTTCAGTAGTTGTGATATCAGTAGTTTTATTTTCTTTGTTTCAGTAGTTTTGTAAAACGACTGAAGAGCTTGTTCTTCAGTCGTTGTAGTTTCAGTAGTTTTATATTTTGTACTTAACTTGCTGATATGTTCTCAGTAGTTGTGAACATTTCAGTAGTTTGTTAAGAATTAGTTATTTCTGTATTGGATCTGCCAGTTGTCACTTTCCGTGATAACAGCAGTGACTGTTGCACTCTATATAAGGAGTGACAACCTATTGTAATGTGGGAATGAAATGAATGATTGATAGAATGAATGATTGATTAGAAATATTCTTCATCTATAAACATTCCCAGAAATCAGAAAAACATACTCTCCCTATAACGTATGCGATCTTAATGCTCACATATATTGTTAGCTTGCTACAATTTGTCTAATTCGTGTTTGTATTCCGCTGCGTTATATTCTGTTACATCAAACTGTGATCACTGATCCTGTCAAATGGTATCAGAGCGGTTAATCATTGATCGATCTAATAATTGATCATTGAAACTGCTATTCAAGATCCAAGTTTGATTGAATTAGCTTTTGTTTTTGCAAGAAACGGTTATAGAGATTGAATTTTTCTGTATTTCTGCTCATTCATCCTGAGATCTTTTCTTGGTTCTCATTGAGTTTGTTGTGGTTTGTCTAAAACTTCTTTTTAAACTTGAACTAAACTGTTTTTTGAACTGAAAATGACCACTCCCTCCAATGATCCTCACAATACTGGTTCCTCAACCAAGCCTCCTATGCTGGTTAGGAATGAGTATAACATATGGCAAAGACGTATGCTCCATCACCTGTCTGTTAACAGCGCAGGGTGTTGGACATCTGTGGTACATGGTCCACACAAGCCTATGGTGAATAACCCGGAAACCAATCAAATGGTTCCGAAGAGGAGGGAGCAATACTCAGATGAGGATAAAAAGTTGCTTGAGATTGATGCAAAAGCCCATGGAATTCTGGCCATGGCTTTGCCCAATGAAATCTATTCTGGGCTAATGCATCATGAAACTGCCCATGACCTCTGGATTGCTTTGAAAGAACAATTTGGAGGAACAGATGAGGTCTTGGCAAATAATAGAGAAATTCTTGCCCAACAATATGAGACATTCTCTCATAGAAAGGGTGAGACACTGACTCAACAATATGAACGGTTTTCTTGTTTGATCTCTGAACTAAAAATGGTCAAACTTGAATACACCAATATTCAGATGAATAACAGATTTCTCAGATCACTGCCTGAGAGATGGGACACATATACTATTGTCCTACGCTCCAGTGCAAGTTTGGACAAACTATCTCTCACCCAACTCCATGGGAAATTGCTCACTTTTGAGAGAGAGATAGAACAGAAGAGAAAGCTGTCTTCATCTGGAAAGCTCACTGAAGACTTTATACAAGGCAACACTGCCTTGGTGGGTCATGAGTCAGAATATGCTGCATCTGAATGCCAGTATGATGAGCATATTAATTTCTCTTCGAGCACTTCTAATTCTGCATTTGTAAGTGTTGATGGTCAGTTTACTGGAGGTAATAATGACAATTTATGTTTCATTATGGATGATCTCAAGGGGATTGCTGATGATGACTTAGAGGAGATGGATATTTTGAGCCAAATGGCCTTGATAAATATCAGATCTCAGAAGTTCTACAAAAAAGAACTGGAAGAAAATTCCCAGGACTCTCTGGCAAAACCAAAGTTGGTTTTGACAAGAGCAAGTTGAGGTGTCACAAATGCCAACGGCTTGGACACTTTGCAAGAGAGTGTAGATCAACTGGATCAAACTCTACTGCACCCTTGTGACTTTTCCTGGCAACAGTCAACAAAACAGAGGGCAACATCCTGTCACATAGTCATCATCCTCAACAACAATCTCCGGCATTTTTGTTCCTCAGGGTCAAATGCCTTATCAGTACCCTTGTTATTACATGCCACAGTCAAGTCAAGTTCAAGTTCCTATGACACCACAACCTCATGCATTACCAGAACCTCAGCTCTTCCCTATCTCATCAACAACCTTCATCTCAACAACACAGCTTCTTCACCCCAGGAGTTGTTGACTGGAGCAGTTTACCAGATGACTTGTCTGGTCATGATCAACTGTTCTCCAGGTGCTGGTCAACATGGTGGTGACAGTCCCTTTGGGAATCTAGCTCTTATGGCTTTGGAGTCTGCTGATACTTCATCTTCCAATGCCTCTACACACCACAGGTATCACAGGTATCCTCTGAGGCAAAAGCCAAATTATGTTCTGAACAATGCATAGCAGCATTTGCTTCCATTAGAGAAGCAAATGTAGCTTTAATTAATAAGAACATTGAGCTAGAAAAGTAATTTCCAAAAACAAAGCTGAGTTTGAGTTTGTGCTCAAAGATAAAAATGATGAGGTTTATAAACTGAATTGCAAAATATTGATGATAAGGCTAGAGAAGATGTACTTTTAGAGAAGTACAAAGATCTCAAAGAAACCCTTGCAGTTACCCAGGTCGAGTGTGATAGATGGGTACAATCATGCAAAGGTTTTGAAATGCTTCTTAGTAAGCAATCTGCTTCAAATGTGAAGTTTGGAATTGGTTACAATCACACTGCTCCACCTACAGATTTTACCCCAAGAGCAGAGGTAGAATCTGATGGTGAGAGTGATAACCAATCCATCAAGTCATGTGATCTACCTTCTGATACAGCACAATCAGAAGTAGCAGTCAGTATCAAGTCCTCCTTGAACCTATCAGCTGATGTTGATGGTCCAAATGCTGACATTCACATGATCAATAAGTTGATCAACTCAGGAGTCAATCCTGAAGGTCCTGAAAGGACTAGAGAGCAGGATTCAACTCCTGAAGTTCAAACTTCAACTGCTGTCAGTACTGAAGAGAAGAAAACTTGCAGTAGAAAGAGTTTGAAGACTACTAAAGATGCTGTCAAGAAAGCAACCAATGCTTCCAAAGCATTGAAGAACAAGTCTTCCACCATCTTTAGTTGATGATCAACCTAAGATGAAGAAGAAACCATGTGAAGTATTTGTTTTGTTTCAATCATCTTACAGATGATTGTTGGTACAAAGAGGTTCCAAACTCAAACAAAGGAAGAAATTAATGAGAAAATGGTAAAAATGAAAACTGAGTTTGAGACCACATTTGTATCAGCAACATCAAATCCTGTAACCCTTAAGTCCTTAAAGCAATCCAAAAAGGAAGGAGTTAAACAGTGTGACAGCTGAGGGTGCTCAAAAAGAAGGTACAACATAGGACCTTATCTAACTCCACTAGCAATGTGTCTGATGAGCTGAAAGCTTTATCACAAAATCAGACACAGCTGGTGATGATGGTACAACATCTGTTGGGTAGAGTTAACCAACTAGATTCTCCTATGTTGAAACCACAGAAAAGGAGGTCTAAGCCAAAGGACTCCTCTTCTGCACCATCTTCTTCCTCTCAGGCTGTTGTTACAAATAAACATGCTAGTTTACCATCTATTGATGAGACCAGGCCCAAAACCAAAAAGGTTTGGGTCTCTAAAACTAACTGATTTTTATTATTGCAGGGTTCTTCAACATGCCAAAATAGCATCTGGTATGTAGACAGTGGGGGATCTATGCACATGACTGGGAACATCTCTCTTCTTCATGACTACTCTCAAGGAAAGAAGGGATTTGTCTCTTTTGGCAATGATGCTAGGGGTTACATCATCGGTAAGGGCTTTGTCTCCAATGGAGAAATCAAATTTGATGATGTTAATCATGTGGAAAATCTCAAGTACAACCTCTTGAGTGTCAGTCAAATGTGTGATAAAGGCCATGTTGCCCTTTTCACAAGTCAAAACTGTAGGATTCTGTCATCCAAAGTTTTGCCCTTGATTGACAAGGTGTTGGATGATCACACTCTCCTGAAAGCCAACAGGACAGGAAGAGTGTATGCCTTAGATCTCTCTAAGAAGATAGATCTCAAAGGCAATCCTTGCCTATTTTCCAAAGCCTCTTTTCAAGAATCTAAACTATGGCACAGGAGGCTTGGTCATGTTAATCTCAAAAACATGAATCAGCTTAGCCACATAGTTTAGTCAGAGGCTTACCAATAAAGGAGTTCCACTGTGATGAAACATGCACTGCTTGTTTAAAAGGAAAACAGCACAAGGTCCCATTTCCTCCTATTGAAGTGTCCAAGTCCACTGCCTGCTTGCAATTACTGCATATGGATCTATTTGGTCCTGTGAGAGTAATGAGCATGGCAAGGAAGAAATACTGTCTGGTAATTGTGGATGATTACTCAGATTTGTATGGACTTTCTTTCTACACTCAAAGGATGAGGCTGCTCAGAAGATTATCCACTTTGTGCTGTACATTGAGACAGTATTCCCTTCCAGTCAAGTGTATTAGGAGTGATAATGGTACTGAGTTCAGAAATCATACACTTGATGACTTCTATCTCTCAAAGGGAATCAAAAGGCAGTTCAGCATTCCTAGGACTCCGGAACAAAATGGAGTAGTGGAGAGAAGAACAGGACTCTCATTGAAGCTGCAAGGTCCATGCTGGCTGACTCAGGTTTGCCATTGACCTTTTGGGCCGAAGCTGTCAACACAGCTTGTTATGTGCAAAATAGAGTGTTAGTAAATCAGAGGTTGATGAAGACTCCATATGAAGTTCTCCATCATTTGGCTCCTCTGATTTCATTTTTCAAAGCTTTTGGGTGTCCCTGTTTTATTCTCAACACAAAGGATCAACTCCACAAATTTGATCCTAAGGTGGATGCAGGATACTTTGTTGGTTATTCATCTACTTGCAAAGCATACAGAGTCTTCAACTGCACAAAGATGGTTGAAGAAACTCTACATGTTAAGTTTAATGAATCTCCAAAGGACAAGATTCCACAAAGTCCTGTGGAGTTATTTGATTTGGACATACTGCAATATGTTCCCTATCAAACTCCTGCTGTTGCTCCTGTCAACAGTTCACCACCTGGTGGTACTGCTGATGATGGATGATTGCAGTACTCACCTCTTCAGGTTTAGTGATCAGCTGCCTGATTCAACTAGACCTGTGTTCCTGTAGCGCCAGTAGCACCATCCACAACAAATGCTGATGAGATTTCTTCGAATTCAACTTCCTTTGAATTACCATCCACTGATTGGTTTCAAGGAAATGATTCACCATCACCATCTGTTGCTGCTGAACCGGCTAC
Source organism: Flaveria trinervia (assembly GCA_025506515.1). Classification (NCBI taxonomy): domain Eukaryota; kingdom Viridiplantae; phylum Streptophyta; class Magnoliopsida; order Asterales; family Asteraceae; genus Flaveria; species Flaveria trinervia. Next base: position 29,530 of record JACCIX010001163.1, on the reverse strand, counting down.
AAACACTTGCACAGATCTCATTGTGTATCAAGATCTGAAGAATCACCCCATGTCTCAAATCATTGGTTATATCACTGCTGGAGTATCACAAGAAGTCAATTGTCAAATTTCTGCTTCTATGCTCTCTTCATCAGTCAGCAAGAGCCAAAGAATTATCACATTGCTTTAAAGGACAATGGATGGGTTGATGCCATGCAGCTTGAGCTTCTTCAGTTCAAGAAACAGCAAGTGTGGGAACTGGTTCCTCTACCTCCAGGTAAGTGTGCAATAGGCACTAAATGGGTGTTTAGGAACAAAACTGATGAAAATGGGCTTATTGTTAAGAACAAGGCCAGACTGGTTGTTCAGGGGTTTGCACAAGAAGAAGGTATTGATTATGATGAAACCTTTGCCCCTGTAGCCAGACTGGAAGCAATTCGATTGTTTTTAGCTTATGCTGCTTATCAAAAACTTAAAGTCTTTCAAATGGATGTCAAAAGTGCATTTTTGTATGGAAAAGTAAAGAAGAGGTTTATGTATGTCAACCTCCAGGCTTTGAGGACAATAAACATCCTAATTGGGTGTATAAGCTTGATAAAGCTCTTTATGGGTTAAAACAAGCTCCAAGAGCCTGGTATGAGACATTGTCAAACTTTCTTCTGGAAAACAATTTCACTAGAGGCTCCATTGACAAGACTTTATTTATTAAGAAAGCTGGGCAGCATAATCTACTTGTTCAAATTTATGTAGATGATATCATTTTTGCATCCTCTGATCCAAAGTTGTGTGATGCCTTTACAAAGTTGATGCAACAGAAGTTTGAAATGAGTGCCATGGGAGAATTACAGTTCTTTCTGGGTTGCAAATCAAACAAAAGGATGATGGAATTTTTATTCATCAATCCAATATACAAAAGATCTTTTGCAAAAGTTTGATTTACAAAACTGTAAGCCCTGTTCTACTCCCATGAGCAGCACCACACACTGGACTCAGATCAGAAAGGTAAAGTGGTTGATGAACACTTTACAGATGTATGATTGGGTCCTTGATGTATTTAACTGCTTCTAGACCAGATATTATGTTTGCTACATGTGTTTGTGCTAGATTTCAGGCTGCACCTAAAGAGTCTCATCTGATTGCAGTCAAGAGGATCTTTAGATATCTGCAAGGCACTCCATCTCTAGGTTTATGGTATTCTACCAGACATTCTGGTAAATTAGTTGCTTTTTCTGACAGTGACTATGCAGGGTGTAAGTTGACCAGGAAATCAACTTCTGGTGGATGTCAATTCCTAGGCAACTGCTTGATTTCTTGGCAGAGCAAGAAACAGACCTCAGTTGCTACATCCACTGCGGAAGCTGAGTACATTGCTGCTGCAAGCTGTACATCTCAGGTACTCTGGCTTCAAAACCAACTTTTGGATTATGGCATTACAGAGACTAAGACTCCATTGTTAATGGATAGTGCTTCAGCTCTTTGCATTGTCAAAAATCCAGTCCAGCACTCTAGGACCAACAATAGAGATCAGACATCATTTTATAAGGATTGTTTTGAAAAAGGTCTGATTGATCCTAAGTTTGTGCCCAGTGCTGATGAGCTTGCAGACATTTTTACTAAGCCTTTGGATAGTTCATCTTTCCAAAACCTGGTGCTAAGGCTTGGTATGCTGCAGCTAGAATAGGTGACAACTACTGATGCTCTCAGTAATTCATATTGATGATCATGAGTGCCTGTCACATAAAGTACTGATGAGCTCTTTTAACCTCAGTAGTTTTTTATACTACTGAAGGCTAAAAGTTCTCACAAGTACTGCAGTACTTCATCTGCTCTAAACTACTGAAGTAGTTACAACTACTGATGCAGTCATAACTACTGAAAACAGTAAAAACAGATAAGTACTGATGTCCTATGAAACAACTGAAATCAGCCATAAAGACTGATGAATGTGTTGAGGACAGTTTGAAACAGCTGAAAAGCTAAGAATTGACGAAAACAGCTGAAGAGAACTTTCTCCTCAGTCGTTTGTACCACTACTGCTGTTCATTTTAAACAACTGAAGCAAAACCACGTCTTCAGCATTTTATAACTACTGATGACCAATACCAAGTCTTCAGTTGTTTACAACAGCTGATGACAAAACCACTGTCTTCAGTAGTTTCATAACTACTGATGACAAACACCATGTCCTCAGTTGTTTCAATCACCTGAAGTCAAAACCACGGTCTTCAGTAGTTTTCTAAACTACTGATGCCTAACACCGCGACTTCAGCTGTTTCAAACGTCTGAAAGGATAATACCATGTCAACGGTCGTTTAAAACTACTGATGACTTACACCACATCCTTCAGTCGTTTCCTCACCCGTACCCTATAAATACCCTTAACCTGAGCTCTCCATGCTTTATCTTCTTCAAACCTAACGTTCCTCTCCAAAAAATTTCCATGGCGTCTATGCAAATTATAACCGCGACACAACTGTGTTGCCTACCTCACAAAATCGCCGATCTGACTAAGTTCGATACTGCTATCGATCTTATGGTTCAGTCCCAATACAACGAGGCATTCCTTCTGAACCCCGTTTTACATACCGAATCCTTGAACCAATTTTGGATGAACGCTAATGTCACTACTGAGGAGAGCAACACACGATCCCTCCGGTCAGTCGTCAACCACAAAGAAGTAGTGATTACTCCTGCAACAATCCGTAAAATTCTTCAACTGAGTGATGCTACTTCTCCTGCTGGATATCCGAAGGGCACCATAGATCTATCATTTGCTCAGCATGGATATCAAGGTGATCTCACTGCCACCACCATCATGAAGAAACACTTTAATGACGCTGAGCGCCTGATCTTTCACATGGTCAATGTATGTTTGGCCCCTAAGACATCGTCTTGGGATCAAATGTCCACCAAATGGCAGCAGGTAATGTATTCTATCCTTGAGCAACAACCACTGAATTTTTCAGAATTAATATTTTCAGAGCTCAAAGATATGGCTCAAAAACTAACTGCCAACCGTTGGATACTCTATCCACGGTTCATAATGGCCATTATATAGACCAGCTTAATGCTGAGGGACTTGTTGGCTTGGGAGTCCCTGCTACGGCTGTTTTGCCAGAAGTATACTCCCGGCACAACTCCGACCGGACACTCAAACTGGCTGCCAAGCTGCGAAAACCCACGCAGCTGGAACCCACAGCCACCACCTCCAAATCCATGTCCCCACAAACTCACCAAAAAGAAACCCAAAATGGCTACTCAGGGAATTGAGTCCCCTGAGGATGCTCCTGCACAACAACGCAGGATATATCCACTAGTCCAACCCCCTAGTGGATACCATGACTCCTCCAGTCACAGCCGCTCAGGCTTCCTCTCAACAGGAGCCTGCAGCAACCAAGGGGCACCTACTTATCTGGGATCTTCCTCACTTGAGGAGATTGCCATTGAAGAGCACCATCCACCCCAGGTGCACACTGCTTCTACCCCCGTACCCCAAACAACCGCCCCTCACAGCCCAACTTTAATAGTTGCTCAAGTGCTGACTCAATTGCACTCCTCACCCCCTCCCCAGAAACCACTTATTACTGGGAATACCTCTACAATTGAGGGGGAGGAACACAGTGCACCTGAGAACCCACAGCACAGGGGTTTCCCAATTCTATCTCCTGGTGTAGAGAAGGAGCTTAGAATATCTAGTGAGGCTGCCACCTCCTCTGACTCAGCACATGACCAGAGTGAGGCTGGTAACATTGCTAAGACCTCCCTAGAGGCAACTGCTGATGATGGACATTGTCCTGAGGCTGGAAGTCCCCAGTACCAAGCACAAGGGGCACATGCACCAACTGGTCTACACCAGTGCATGTCCATCCTGCTCTAAGCAGGAGGTCAGTGATTCAGTATCAACTGATGATGACCTGAGCTTCTTCTTCGATGTAGTTGCTCAAAACACACCATTCTAGAGGATGAGGTTAGCAGACTCAAAGAGCTGCTGGCCAAGATGTCTCAGGATGCAAGTCCATCTGCCACCCTCATACACCCACAGATGGCACCTTCCCTTGAAGGTTTCCCAAATACAGAGCCACCCCAAAATCAACCACCTGCCTCCGCTTCAGGCCCTACTTCTCAGGAACAGAACCCTCCTGAGCAATAGGTGCTGCACTCAAAATTCCCTCCCTCTCATCACCCCCCTAATTACTGATATAGTGATCAAAGCCCTGATGAGAGGCTTTCCTCAACATTACAGCCCTTGGTTGATGCTGCTGTCCACAAGACTCTTTCTGCGGTCTCACCCCTTCCTCCAATGCAACCAAAAAGGGGGAGAGTCCTGCAGTGAAAGAACAGAAGAGAAAAGATCCGAGGAAAAGAAGGAAGCGAAGCAAGCCCAAAAGGAGGAGAAAGAACAGCAACCAATGCTCACCTACAAGCGAAAGAAAGGTGCTGATGAGCACATTGCTGAAGATAAAGCCTTGGCTAGACTGATAAAAGAGGCTGATGCCGAACACAGTAGATCAATGGACAACATCATTGATCAGCTGTTCAGGCAAGGTCATGACACCAACAAACTTGACTCTGAGATTCGACGACTAGAGATTGAAGAAATCCAGAATAGATGGGCAAGTTATGAAGTGTTAGAAAGAAAGGCTAGAAATCATGATAATTTATTGCAAAATATCTTGGAAGATCAATGATTGAGATCAAAGCTTGGTCCAGGGACAGTATCTGGCAATCACCACCAAGATCTGTTCGTCTGAAGCATACACTAAGGGGCTTGTTATTGAAGCTTTGAATGAAGTGGGTGCTGGGAGCAGGACTGAGCTAGCAAAGCAATCAAAAGCCACACTCACCTCAAGGATGCTAGCACAGCCTGTCAACATTCCACACCAAAACCACCCAAAACACAACCCACCAAACCAACTCCCTTACCCTCAACCCATAGCCGATGATATACCCTTGAAGAAGAAGAGAAGGATATGAGGCTAGAAGAAGATGAAGAAGATGATGAAGACAGGCTGCCGCTATCAGCTGTGATTCAGTTGCCTAAGGCCACAAGTCATCCTCAGCAATTACTCCTGAAGTCCAGAGACAAATGGTTAAAGTGAAGCTAGAAGAAGAAGAGCTTCATAAACAGCATGATGAGGAATTGCTGAAGAGAGTTGACAAAGCTTATGCAGCCACATCTTCCATCATCAATATGAAGGAGCAAGCCCTCAGACTTTACACTCTCAGGCATACCTTTCAATATCAAAAGGAAAGAGTGAGGATTTGGCCTGATCCCAGGGTCTCTCACAGATTCATAAGAACAATATACCTCGGAGATACATTGGCCAGGTGAAAAAGATCGTAGATGAAGTGATCTCTCTGGTCTTTGTAGTTTCACCCTGGGAAATCCTAGAGACTTCAAGAAGGCCTACAAAGCTAATCTAACCCCTCAGAAGATGTGGAAAACAAATAGTGAAAAGGGGTTAGTTTACAAGAGGCTTGAGGAAGTCAGAAAAATGAGCTCCAGTTGTTCCTAGAGGGTAATCACCCGGATGAGTTTGCTTACAGAATAATAACAACTGTGGAGCTAAAGAATGGGAACAGGCCAAATACCTGTCTGAGTATTATGGGCCGGAATCATTGTTTGAAGGAGGTGCTGAAGAGCTAAACATGGAGGAACAAATCACCTTCCTTGAGGCCTACACAAGAGAGTCGTATAGACTCATTATGGGGAAGTGAATCTCATGAATGGGATAACAACTCTGTGTCCAGTTCCCCAAAACAGAGTTCCCATTCATACTCTGCCAAACAAATATTTGAGGTTCTTCCCAGGCCGAGCGTACATGGGTCATCTTCTCTACTGATCAAGAAGGAAAAAGACCAACATTTTTGCCATCAATAAGTGGGAGTATAAATAAGTTAGAGGTTTTGGCTGCATTGGTTCAGGGGGAGTTTGTTGGACCAAAAGAACCAATGAGCCAAGATCAGAAAACCTCTAAGTCCCACACGGTATCACAACAACTGCTGAAAGCCTCATCAGTAGTTTGACAAGTGCTGAAGACTTCAACAGCTGAAGATCAAGTGCTGAAGACCTTAACAGCTGAAGAACCAAAGTGCTGAAGTACAACAGCTGAAGAACACAAGTGCTGAAGCTGAAAGACCAAAGTACTGAAGTACAACAGCTGAAGAAGTTCACAAGTGCTGAAGATCAACAACTGATGTACAAAGTCTGAAGACAAGACTGAAGACATCAGCTGATGATATCTACTGAAGTCATCAGCTGATGAAACGCCTGAAGGTCAAAGTCTGAAGATCAGTACTGAAGCCTCAGTAGTTTGTCACAACTGCTGAAGAGTACTTCTTCAGTAGTTGTGATATCAGTAGTTTTATTTTCTTTGTTTCAGTAGTTTTGTAAAACGACTGAAGAGCTTTTCTTCAGTCGTTGTAGTTTCAGTAGTTTTATATTTTGTACTTACTTGCTGATATGGTCTCAGTAGTTGTGAACATTTCAGTAGTTTGTTAAGAATTAGTTATTTTTCTGTATTGGATCTGCCAGTTGTCACTTTCCGTGATACAGCATGACTGTTGCACTCTATATAAGGAGTGACAACCTATTGTAATGTGGGAATGAAATGATGATTGAATGGAATGAATGATTGATTCGATTAGAAATATTCTTCATCTATAAACATTCCCAAAAATCAGAAAAACATACTCTCCCTATAACTGTATGCGATCTTAATGCTCACATATATTGTTAGCTTGCTACAATTTGTCTAATTCGTGTTGTATTCCGCTGCGTTATATTCTGTTACATCAAACCTGTGATCACTGATCCTGTCAGAGGAAAAAGAGAGAAAAGGGGGCTGAGGGAGAAGTTCCTCTGCTGAGTCTTCAAGACTCATGGAGTCTGCTATCAGGGCTGCCCCCAGACCAAATACTCAGAATGATAATTAAGGGCAGTCAGGATAAATTACCTGCAAACAAGGAACTATGACAGATAGTGTCATCTCTCTCCCTTAGAAGAGTTGAATGAACTAGTTGATTGGAAAGGTCAAAGGAGAAGAAGGAGGCAGAAGATACAGAGCTTCTAGTACAAGTCAAAGAAGAGAGAAGAAGAAAAAGACTGTACAAGGATATGCCTACCCTCTCCCCAGTTCAGGAAAGTCCTGCACAAGAGATGTGTTCACCAAGAACCTCAGGTAGACAAGAAGAAAAAAGGATCAAGATGATCAACTACCTAGTGCCACAGGCTTCTATCAGGCAGATACACTCCTTCCCTTGTCCTATGACTATGTTGAGTTTGAGTACTTAAAACAGCTTGAACTTGAGATAATCAAGGACAAAAAGACAACTAAGAAAAACTAAGGGAAGAAGCTGCAAAATCAAGAGCTATCATCCAAAAGAGCATGAAAAAGTCTGTTGATAGGCAGAGGATGATGAGCTTCTTGAAGCTATATGGATTCTTTGGAAGGAGACTTGGCCCCATGTCTTTATCCACTATGGATGAGCATATTAGGGTGATCAAGCAGAAGATCAAAAATAGAGAGCTCATTGACTTACACTTCACTGCAAGTCAAGCCCCACCTGAAGTGGAGGTTAAGGTTGAACAACCAGAGAAAAACAACCTGGACCTCCTGCTGTAACTCAGCAAGCTTCATCTTCTGATCCACAGCAGGGTCAACCTCCCTCTCCTTCTAAGCCTGAGAGAGAGGAAGTCCCAACTGAGAAAGACAGTGAAGATCAATCTGGTACTGCAGGCCAGTCTTCTCAGTTAAAACCTGTTAAAAGAAAGAAGAGGATGGCTTCTAAACCAAAGCCAAAGAAGAAGAACACTGCACCCTCTTCTACACCCCAGGATGAGTTAGAACATCTTGAGGTTGTGCAACCAGAGGATGCTACATCAACTCCAATTCAACAGCTCATCTAGCATCAGGAAGACCCATCTTGTCTTGGACATACACCACAAATCCAGAAAGATGGCATGTCATTAGAGATCAAGTCACTGAAGACAATTACACATGGCAAGATATGTTTTAGTTGCCTCTGCATGACCTCTTTGATATGAGAAGACACTTTGATAGTCTGAAGGATCCTGATCACCTTATGAAGAAAGGATTGGTGATCAACCTAATGAGGACTGTTGACATCTGAAGTCTACTAAGTGTTTTGGTAGCATCAGCCTAGTGGGAGTTTTTAGAGATTAATGAAGAGGCTGATGCAACCTAAACACCCAATGTCTTTCCTGCATGCTGCACAAGTGCATCGAAGAAGAATGCTTAGGAAGTTTTACACATGCAACAGAAAATACTCTAAGTGTAAAATCTTTCGAAGCCAAGACCAATATCTTCCGAAGCCAAATATGAAGTCTTCCGAAGCCTTAGAGACAACATCTTCCGAAGCTTCAACTCATGAAGACAGATTTCTTCCGAAGACTTTTATACATGCTTTATCTGATGTACTTTTCCATAAAACTGGATACCTTTCCGCTGCACCTCTGTAAGGTCACCAACTTACATGAGTTGGTGAAAAGGTCCATGCTTTTGGTAACTGTACATTGAGGTCTTGAGTCTGTAACTTTCTACTCATGTACTTTATCCTTTTTGTAATAGATAAGGATGTGAGCTATGGCATGTCATAGTCACAAGTCAAAAGGCAATCTGCCTTTTGACTCTACAATTGATTTGTTTTGTGTCTAGTCAATTGTATCCAGCTGGCTTTCAAAGTATAGCCGACTGTAGGATGTAGTATAAGTATCTCATGTTCTTGTATCTTTCTAATATGCTTTGTAACACTTGTAATAGAACATAGAGAAGCAATATATTGTATTCTTGAAAACCATGTACTTGTGTTCTTTGTGTTCTGTCTCTTACATTACTTGTGTTCTTAGTGTCTTACCTTGGTTAATCCAGTTTACTGTTTGATTAAGTTTAGTTAATCTCCTCTTTGTGTTGTTGTGTGTTGTAACTCTACACCCTTCAACGATCCTGCATCACTCATGAATTTTCTTGTGAGATCTCTAAGTTCAGGAGTGATCTTCATAGACTGAAGAGAGGAAATAAGATCCATGTACCTGAAATACTATTGACTGAGGGTCTCTCCGGTAATATAAGTAAAGTTCTCGAACTGCTTCTTCAATGAGTCCTTCTTGGAGTCATTGGAGCTTGATACATCTGAGTAAGTGCATCAAACAATTCTTTAGCGGACTTACAATGCTCAAACCCCACCATGATGGAGTTGGGTATTACAGTCATCAAAATGGTCATTGCATTGCTGTCAACGTCCATCTTCTTCCGGACTTCGTCAGAATAATCTTCAACAGCCTTTTCTATCATGGCACCGTTTCCACCAGGTGCTATCACCTTGGCTTTATACAGGCCATTGACAATGGAGTTCCACATTTTGTTGTCTTCGTATCTGATGAAGCCTTCCATTCTTCTGCTCCAAGACCTAAAGTTTTTAGGAGTAATGATGGGAGATTTGGTCATGGTTCCCATCTCTACTTTGGATTTGTTAAGGGCCATTTTTGTGAGAGTTGTAAGGAGGAGTGAAAACAGGTTGATTTGGATGGTTAGATCTCACAATCAAGAGCCTAAAAAGCTCTAATACCAATTGCAGGATCGGTTTATGTCACTAAACACTTGGTTTTTCTCTCAAATAACTTAAACAACACTCGGATGAAAGCAAAGTCTTTAAGAGTTGATAACAATATAATAAGTAATAATCATACACAATAAGTAATTTTCAAGGTACTTGCATATATTGCTTCTCAACTCAAATATTACAAGACTCTTACAAGCATGCTATTATGAGTTACAATGAGAAACTATATATAATACTACCTACAGCCGGATATACTTTGATGCCAGCTAGAATCCTTTAACTAAAGCAAATACTATAAAGCTATAGTTTAAGGTATCTTAGATAAGACTTTATCTGAGATATGGTAGTCAGGACATGTCCCTGACTTACCTTTTGTCACCAACTAAAGTTGGTAACTTGTACTAACAAAAAAAGGTGAATAGTGGAATAAAGTATGGTCAACTACATGGCTCTTTGAGAAAATGCCATGCAGTTTTAGAGGTCTGCAGTGGAGTGTCAGAGACCATACTTATGTCCACTGGTTCATAGCAGTGTCTTCCGAAGGTTAAATGGCTTCAGAAGAACAAGTACTTCCGAAGCCACTTATACTTCGGAAGAGGCTACTTCTTCCAAGGCTTGAGGACTTCTTCTTTCTTCATACTTCGGAAGTAGTCTTCTGATTTCTTCTTTTGAGACTTGATCTTCATAAGGGAACGCTTTGTCTTCGGAAGTAGAGTTTTGCCTTCGGAAGTAAAACTTTCATTCTGTCTTCGGAAGAACTCTACTTCTTTCGGAAGTTTCACACTTGGCTTCGGAAGCCTTTGTAAGTAGCACAAAAATTTGTCTAAGTGATTTGTTTTGGTTGCACCAGCCTTCTTCTTGATCCAACACAAAACAAGAATAGAAACAACACAAGTGTTTGGTTTTCAAGGATGTTGTATATTGCTTTGAAGTTCTTTTACAAATGTACAAGCATAAGATAAGTTATAAAGACTTGAGATACTTATACTACATCCTACTTTGAAGCCCAGGTGGATACATGATCTAGACAACAACAAAATCAATGTAGAGTCAAAAGGCAGATTGTCTTTTGACTAGTGACTATGGCATGCCATAGCTCACATCCTAATATATTACAAAAAGGATAAAAGTACATAAAGTAGAAAGTAAAAGACTCAAGACCTTAATATATAGTTACCAAAAGCATGGACCTTTTCACCAACTTGTGAAAGTTTGTGAGTCAATGGACTTGCAGTAGAAAATGGTCCAGCTTTATAGTAAAGTACATCAGATAAAAGAATGTCTTCAAAAGTCTTTGAAAGATAATCTGTCTTCACTTGTTGGCTTCAGAATACTTTGTCCTTGAAGCTTTGGAAGACTTCACTTTAAGCTTCAGAAGATGTTGGTTTAGGCTTTAGAAGATTTTACACTTAGAATATTTTCTAGTGCATGATGTAAAACTTCTGAAGCATTTTCAACACTTAGTGCATGCATGCAGGATAGACTTTTGAAGGTTATTGGATGTTTGGATGCTTTAGCCTTATATAGAACCTTACAAGTAGGGTTAGAATGAACATGTAGTTGTGGTTGTGCAATGGTTACGGTAGTTGTGGTGGTGCGATGGTTGCGGTAGTTGTCATGCTGCGGATCGCTAAAGCCGCCACCATCGACGCTGGAGCTATGGTAGCGGCCCTCACCTTCGTCGCGTTCTTTGTTGAAGAATGCATTATCCCCTCATGATGACACTAATATCATCAACGAAAACGACGAATTCGTCTTTCGGTCGCCGTAATGTGTGTTGGTGTCGCCGGCGTTTGTTGCAGGCAAGGTGGTTTTGGATGGTAGCGGTGGTGAAACGCAAGGCAAGATAATTTTGATTTTTTAAGAACTAGAAGATGGAAATGATTTCGGAGAAGCATAAATGAAGATGTAAATGGTGATTTAAGATTTGAGTTCTTAAAAGTAAATTTGGAACTTCAAAAGAATATTATAAATGGTTAATTCTAACATTTGAGATTGAAATTCAGATTTATTTTTATTTATTATGTTGTACTTTCCTATGCCATTTATTTGACTTCAAAATTTAGATAATATATTTATTTAATACAACATTGAACAATATATTAATATTTTCAAATACATAAAACTACAAAACATAAAAAATAATGGTTACAATAAGTCGAAAGAGAAAGACAATAGTGAGTGTAGATGTTTTAAAAAGAATAAATGGTGTTTTGAGTGTTATGAGAGATATAAAACTAAAAGGTGAAAAAAATATAAAATTAGAAGACACTTTGGAGGGGGAGTTCGAAGAAGCATATTTGTCATCTTTTTTTTCAAATGTAAAAATAACTAAGCAAACTATTCTAATTCTATTTATTTTTAAAATTTAGTAGAATACAAAATATAAAAATCATTAAAATTTATTTAAAGATAATAATTTGAATTTCATATTTAAGTGTTTAAATAATAAAATAAACCCTATATTAGTATTTTTATAATGTTTAACAACCAATTAAAATACTTAGGTAATTATATAACAACTTTAAGAATTGCTTGTTATTGTAAAATTATTAATAATTAAATTCATGTTATAACAATAGCTGAAACTTATACAACTTATACACATTTATATATTTGTTTTATAACTCTTATGATTTATTGTTTTATTGTGAAAACATATAATATAATTTTAATAACTTTACGAGAAACCTCGCAACAACACGCAAAATACTAGTAATTATAAAATTATAAAATCAAAATAGATAGATGCGGAGGGAAGTCAAATCCTTAAATAAAAGAATTAAGAAACAAGGAAGCGTAGCTTTAATTGTACGCTATGAGTGACATACTCAGCCTGAAATTAAAGCTACTCGGTCATTAACGCGGGAAACATTTAAATATATAATAGCCTTTATTTATTATTATATATTATACATTATATATTATATATTATATAATATATTATATATAGGGGGCCTATGAAACCATTTGACATGTCCTCTTCATCAGCATCATTTTAAACAAAAACACACGTCTGATTCGATTCGATGAGATGATGTTCTCCTTAACTGCATGTAAGTTGTTTCCCCCCAATTTTCATCTCAATTCTCTCTTATACTCTTCAACAAAATCAGAGTGTTCAAAACACGCAGTTTCATTTGTTTCATTTGTTTCCTTTAGATTCCTGTGAATGATCTTTTGTCCAGTTTTCAGTAGTCAAACCCTTGCTTATGCAATTGTGTTTTTAACAATTCTTGTATCTTGTCTCTTTCCTTTTCTTGCAACAGGCTCAGATTCAAGCACTGGTATGTTTGGTCATGCCTTTGGTTCCAACACTTTGCCCACTGAAACTGTGTTGGTGCTCCATCCTATTCTGGATTTGGGAGTTCAATCACTGCTTTAGGATCTTCTCCGCTTCACCCTCATGGGTCGTCAACATCGACTTCGGTAAATGGTATCATCTTTCATGCTTTTAAGAAACTTGGAGTTCATAAGAATGTTTAATACTTTATTTATCTGTTTGTGGCTTGATGTGTTATGTGAAATTGGCTAAACAAAATTTGAAGTTAGTACAAGTCAACTTAAGTTTTCAAATTCTTGAATCTTGATGTTAATACTCTATTACGCTAACTCTCATATTCTAGCAGAAAGAAGTTTTTGTTTTTAGGTTTTTGTTGTTATTTTGGTTTATATTATCGTTCATGATGCTAAGTGTGGAGGTTTTTAGCTTATGATGAGTCATATCTTAGTGGTATATATGGGAACACATGAAGACTGATATATTCTTATATGATTTTACTTGTCAGTCCATTCTTATGCAATTCTTTTGTTTTGTTAACATATATGCCGTATTTCTTTACCACATATTTGTAGCGATTTGAATGTTTATCAGTGTTTAGGCAAGGGAATCAATAAGAGATCCCTCTGCTTCAACTTCTCATGACACTCCAGCCTCGACATTTGGCAAATTTCACCACCTTTGTCTATCATTACAAGATTTAGTACTTCATCATACGGTTTGGGGAGTTCAACTTCTACTGGTTGGTATGAATTACATTCCTGTTAATTAAAAATCATGACTTCATATATTTCTAGTTATCCTAGTTGCTCTTGAGTTCACTTATTTATTGTTGTTTCTTAGCTTGTTAGCGAGAACCAGAAAGCTTTATAGATATATGGACAAACATTGACTGACATTTTCCTCATGTGATACCTTAAAGAAGCTTATGATATTAACCTGCAGTGCCTATCTGCTGGTCTCATTGCATTGATGAGTAAGCCATTAGTTTCAATTGATTTCTATCTGCAGAAAGTTGATCATGGTGATATATGAGCTGGATATTTGGATTTAACTAATTGCATCTATACTTAATTCATGCTCTTAATTCAGCTGGGCAGAATATGGGTCTTCAAAACCCAATGTCGTAGGTTCAAATCCTACAGAGCGTGTTGTTTTAGACTTTATGGCCTTCCTTAATTTTCATTCACATTGAACTTTATTAGTTACTTGTAGCTTTTTTCTGTGATATATTCATGGTTTAGCAGGACCTATGGCCACAAGATTAACATATAATCTAGATCAGTCACATTTTGGCGACCAAGTAACAGGAAGCAGACTAGCAGTTTACAAAAGAACTGCTGAGGCTGCATCTAGTGCAGAGAAACTCGTATCAATTTCTGCCATGCCTGCTTACGAAGCTAAAAGCCAAGAAGAATTAAGGTGGGAAGATTACGTCTCTCAAAAAGGTATGCTTGAACTTTTAGGTTTCTGTTTAAGCATGGACACATTTTCTTAATCTTTTATGTTTAACGCAGGTGGTTTGGCTTAAGTACTGAACGCTCAACATCACCTGCTACTAATTTTTCTACAGCATCATGGAGAAATACTTCAATCTCTTCTAGACCAGTGATAGCAATCCCTTCAGTAGCCATTGCGACAACCACCTGGAACTATCCTGGCCCCACATCTACTTCATTCACTTCACAGCCATTTCGATTTACAACTTCCACAAACACTTGTTTGACTACTGTTACATCTGCTCCTTCGAGCTCCTTCAACCCATTCATGCCACGAACAAATCTTACCTCTCCCTCTACCACTGTCAGTGCAGCCCCTTTGAACTTATTCAACTCCTCTTTTCTGGGAACAACCCTTAACTCTGCAGCCTCTACTGCATCATCGGTTTCACTTGCACCTTTAATTCATAATCCCTTTACAAACCCCTCCACTTCACTAGCCACTCATACATCTTCAAGCTCATTCAACCCATTCACTCCAGAACACATCTCACCTCTCCATCCTTTACGACTGTTGGTGCAGCCCCTTTGAACTTATTCAACTCATCTGTTCTAAGAACATCCCTTACCTCTGCAGTCTCTACTGCATCATCAGTTTCACTTGCACCTTTGAATTATAATCCCTTCGCAAACCCCTCCACTTCACTAGCCTCTCACACATCGTCAAGCTCATTCAACCCATTTACTCCCAGAACACATCTTACCTCTGCAGCCTCTACAACTGTTAGTGCAGCCCCTTTGAACTTGTTCAACCCATTTGTTCTGGGAACTACCTCTGCAGCCTCTACCACATCATCACTTTCACTTTCACCTTTAAATCATAATCCCTTTCCAAACCCCTCCAAATCACTAGCCACTCATACATCTTCCTCGTATCCCACATTTGCCGCATTCACCGGGGTTGTAGATAGAATACCATCTTCTTTAAATGATTTCTGGTCAACTCCAATTGCTGGACCTTTTATATTCTCCTCAACTGCAGCTGATAATTCTATTTTGGTTTCACCTGTGAGCTCTGGATTGAGTTCAACTTTTAACCAACCGACAACGTTGTTCAACCCGTGTGTTCCTTCAGCTCAGAATTGTAATGGGTCAACAACAGGAGTTGGTGATCAAAGCGCTGTTTCTCAACTGTAAGCTCTTCCTCAGTCTAAACATACTGTATCATATTCCATTGTTTTATCTTGTTGACTTGTTTGGGCTCATGGTTGCT
The DNA here is from genome assembly GCA_025506515.1 of Flaveria trinervia. NCBI lineage: Eukaryota > Viridiplantae > Streptophyta > Magnoliopsida > Asterales > Asteraceae > Flaveria > Flaveria trinervia. The sequence continues at coordinate 13,977 of JACCIX010001163.1, read as the reverse complement.
TCATTTTCAGGTTTTCATCTCCGATTACAATAGGAAAACCATCATTTGCTGCAAGTCCATTTGGAACACTTCCTCCAAACCCTTGGATGTTTTATGATGGTTCTCAATCAAAACAATCAACTCGAAACGGGATATCCAGCTTACCTGTAAGTGTAGCATGTATTCATTGTTGTATATTCTGAAGATCTAATGATTCTCTGATATTTGATATCTGATATTGACATACTATGTCATCTGAATTTCCCAAGATTAATAGTTGCACAATGTCTTCTCATAGGTTAAAGACAAGCCTGCTACGGTCAAATGCTCCTTGTTGACTACTAGGCATTTGTCTGCTAGAATCAAGCTGCCAGTTCGGAAGTATGACCCAAAATTAAATGCTCCAAAGGTGAGAATGTTGCAAATTTGGAATTTACTCCAAAAACTAAATATGGTGATGGAAAAAATAATAAAGAGAAGAAAGGGTGCCAAATCACATGCACATGGGTGCTTATTTTTATTGTTTATGCAGAAACCATATTTTAGTGATGCCAAGGAGATACCGGTTGCTGCATATGTTCCAAGGGAGAATCCAAGGGCATTGGTGATCTATCCTGAAAAGTGGCCGCCGAGAGCTATGACGGAAGACAGTTATGAAGAAAAATTCTCTGATAGCACGTATGAGAATGAGAGAGGTAGGGTCTATTAACTTTTTATTATAAAATTCTTCACATGTTATTTTTTTGTTTTTACCTGACTTCAGTAAAACATTAGAGGTAGCTTTTTAATCATTTGCCTAAAAAGGGTTCTATTTTATGTCCAATGGGTTAAATTTTATAACATAGCTAAAACTGCGGCGGGTCAATCGGTTGATGGGGTTACAATGGTTTTAAATGCCTAATACCTCGCATTTTCTTTTATTTTGAAAAAGATGAGATGGAAATGCATAATGGGATAATACATAATCTGATATATATATATGTGTGTGATTTAACAACATTGAATTATCATTTTGATGGTATAGTCCTTATAACAACTATACCTAGTAAATCCCACACATAGCAATAGTCTTTATAATGCATTAATTATTTATAAAACTCAACAATTGGACAAGTGTCCTCACCAATCTACCTTTCGTTGGATGGTATAATTTTATTAAATAAAATTATGTTGTCATTGAAATAATATTAGTTTCTGTAATATTTTTTAACTTATGTTCAGATGATCCAGCCAAAGATAAAGAATTGCTTACAACAATCCTTGATGTACCATCAAAACTACAACACCCCGACTACTACACACAACCGCACATTTCAGAGTTGGAAGCAAAAGAAAGAGCTGAGCCAGGATATTGCAAGCGTGTGAAGGACTTTGTAGTTGGACGCCATGGATATGGCAGTATCAAGTTCTTAGGGGAAACGGACGTGAGAAAGAGTGATGTTGAAGCTCATGTCCAGTTTAATTTCCGAGAGGTGATTGTGTATACTGATGACAGCAAGAAACCTCCAGTTGGTGAAGGCCTTAACAAAGCAGCTGAGATTACGCTTCTTAACATCAAATGCATCCATAAAAAACTGGAATGCAGTGCACTGAAGGGCCAAAGATCAAAAAGTATATAGAGATGCTAAAGAAGAAAGCGGTGGCGCAAGGTGCCGAGTTTGTATCGTATGACCCAGTTCAAGGAGAATGGAAATTTAGAGTCCAACACTTCTGAAGTAAATTGTAACCAACTATCTCAGTTTGTTTCAGTGTTGGTTTGGTGATATAGTATTTATTTTATGTGTAACCTAGTGTGTATTTTACATTGCAAAGATTTGTTTGTACTTGATTAATTATTTGCTAGAAAGCAGATGTTATCAAAATTTCATATATAATAGTCGTGTATTTTTGTATTATTTTTGCCTGTAATGTATCACACTGTTGACCGAACCGAGTTTAATTACTTGGGTGTTTTTCAAACCAGCCGGCTGTTGGTGACCACGTATGAAAGTATCAACCACCATGATTTTATTAATCTATGAATACGAATTAAATACAATTTGATCCTTAAGACTAGGAAAAGTATACATTAAGTTTGAAGATATACAAGGATAATATATAATAATACCAAATATTTCAAAAATATATGAAACTATTAGAGGGAAACTGGGTTGAGTTTGATATTTGCAAACGAGATATATGATTATAAAACAAGTATGATCCTAGACAAAAGAGTTGATATTATTGTTTAAGAAGGGTTTTGTGAGCGAGTCTGTCAATTGATCGTCCCATGTAATGGGAGTAAATGTTTTACAAAAGATAAAATAAATTTAAGTAGGTCTTTTACTTAAAATAAAAGAATGAAAAAATTTGCAAGATTTATTCATACAAAGGCATGATAGGCGTTTCCTGCGTCTAACTTATTTAGATAGATACTAGAAAGTGGCAAGAGAATATTAAAAGAATTGGAGGTGCACAAATACCCAAAATGGCAAGTTAAAAGACTTAAAACTAAAGCGTGACATCCTGATTCAAAAAAGATAAAAGTATGAATAACAAAGAAAAGAACAACTCAGAGAAATACACGATAAAATGACAATGGTGTCAATGGATAAGAATAAAGGAATCACCGGTTTTTAAGAAAAGTTAAAGAGTCTATGTACTAAAAATAAAATGCTGTGTGTTTTTCTCCTATTTTTCAATAAACATTTCTATAACATGTCTACCTCCTAAAAAATCAACATGGAATAAAAGTTTTTTTCATTATATATTCATTGACTGTTCTTATCTAGATATATTATATATAATACTAATTATTAAATGTTTTGTGTATTATGATTTATATTTTAATTTTAATAGATAATAGATTGTATTCATTTTTGTTTCTTTCAAAACTTTACCTTTTAACTCAATATTTTAACTTCTTTTACAATTAAACTCTTACAATTCTTCAATTTCAACTTTGATTGCATGTAGTTTTCATCTTTTACAAATTTTTCGTTTTACGTTTCGGTTTAAATTTTATGATTTAACACGTCGCAACGTGCGCGTGTTGTTCAACGTTTTTACGTCTATTTTTTTCCGTTCAAGGGTTCCATCACAACGTTCTTTTCTAGATCGACTTAGTTGGTTTTAATATTCTACGATTACGTGTAGGTGTAACGTTTTTACCTCTACTTTTTATTCGGTTTTATTTTTCATGTTTTTATTAATTTTTTAATACAAGTTTTGTCGGTGTTGGTGATTGTTAATGATGATATGAAATTTGATGTTATTTAACATGATTTGACAGCCCCCGCTGCAACGCGGGGGGCTTACTTCTAGTTTTTCCATAAAAGAAAATTCTTCAAGGCATAATCATTACTTTACACCCTATACCGGAGGTAGGAAACAAAACCAAGTGGTGCTTGATATCACTGAAGGAGTCAAATGGGAGTTAACCAAAATTTTCCTTAGGTTTTGTAAATGTTTTTAAAACCAAACTGGACTGTCGGTAGTACCAATTGGATAGTGAATTGGTCATAGAACTAGTCTAGTTGAGTGTATTTGAATCGTTTTCTATTGAATTGATCGGTTATAGTGTTTATATTATCAAAATATAAGTTCATATTGTTTAAAATTTTACAGAAATTAATTTGATAATTAATGGGATACATTTAGTTAACAAAAATAATTTTATAAGAAAGATAAATTTTCTGTAATTTAAATAAATAAGAAAACCTTTTTACAAAAAAATAAGGGTTTCCGGGGTCGAACCTAGTACCTCGGGTTTAAAGGTGAATGCTCTTAACCGGTAGACTGGGGGCCTGTGCTTATTAAGAGTTGGTTTTTAATTCTTAAAAGTAACAAATAGAAGAAACCCTCAATTCCACATAAACCCTAGATTCAATTTGATCCAAATCAAGCAACTATTCCTGTATGTTAATCGAATTAACCTTAGGACTTTTAATCCCTAAGTGTAATCGAGTATGTGAGTGTGTTTAATTACAAGATTAGTGCTTGGATTGAGGAACACAAGCTAGAGTTAGTCACGACAGAACAAGAGTTTGATTCAAGATGATTTTGTTAATGGTAACTCAATTGGTTGAAAGGTAAGCTTCGTTGGATGAATAGAAATAAAAACCCTCTATCAATTTATGTTCAGAATGCTTGAATGATGATGAACACCTGGTTGCAGGTCGTGGTGAAAATAGGAATCGAATGAGATGTTTGTGTGTGTTCAGATGAAATTGTAATGGTAAAGGTTTAGAAATGGTTAAATGATCGTGTAGGTTCATTAATTAGATTATTAACTGGTTATAATGTCGAATGGTTCATGATTAGAGGTGATCAGTTACTCGAGTTTGAATACTTTCATAACTAATGTTTAAACTCAATTAAAGTACTTCAATGAGTTCGAATCGAGTCCACGAAATGGTTAGAATCGATGAGGTTCAAAATTTGAAGGGTTTAGGTGGTTTTGGGACTTCACCGGGGTCGCCGGAGTCGTGACAGGAAATACGTATACGGGGAATGGGGGAAGGTTTGGGTTTAATAGAATTTACAATTTTGTCCCAATGATTTAAATTTTTGTCATTTTATGTTAAAACGTTCTATTTTAGGTTTTCAAAATGACATAATATCCCCTTTACTTAGTAAAACCATAAATTTTTATACACAATTAATTTATTGTTTTATTTACACTATATAAACTTCTTTGTATGTTTATTATTCAAATTAGAACTTAATGACAAAACTTTATAAACTTATTTATTATTAATTATTATTTATTATTATAACTTAAGTAATTAACCTTTAAATTAACAAAATAAAAGAAAATAAGCGTAAATAAACCCTCATAGTTTCATTATTGACATAAAGGTCCTTACAAAAGGATAACGAAGATAACATTTAGCTAACCAAAAACCGAAAGGTTACAGTCTCCCCATCTTTTAGGAATTTCATCCCGAAATAAAGATAAGATTGAACAAAAAAATAAGGATATTTCTTCTTCATATGGTCCTCGCTTTCCTAGGTAAATTCGGGTCCGTATTTATTTTCCCAATGACCCTTGATGATTGGGGTGGTAGTGGTTCTACTCTTCTTCATGGTGTGATCCATGATCTCAACGGGCTTCTCAACAAAATGTAAGAAATAGTCGATCTGGATGTCATCCAAAAGGACATGCAGACTTTCGTCAGCCAAACATTTCCTCAAATTTGAGACATGGAAAATGGGATGAACCCCGCTAAGTTTAGAAGGTAGTTTTAGCTTATAAGTGTTGGGTTTGTTGCAAGTTTATCAAAGTCTGTTTAACTATTTAAACAAAAATGCAGCGGATATATGAACATATATATTATGTGTAGATTCTGAAAATAAACCATTTTAATATTCAAGATAACAAACCCAAGAACAAGGATCATGAATATGTGAAAAGAAATGCTATCATAACACAAACAACCATAGGGTGTTCTTAGAATACATCTTTCTAAGAACAAGAAGATGAGATGGATGTAAGATGATGGAGAGAATGTTCTTGAATGGAACCCTTCAAAGAAGAAGACCTCAAGCTTGTATACCCACAAGCTCTAGCCAAACACCTAACTTGTTTGGGAGTTAAACACCAAATCTCTTCTCCTTCTTGCAAATCCGAAATCAGCCAAGAGAGACTTCAAATTCAGCCAAGAAATTCCAAAATTTCAGCCAAGAGAAGGAAGAGAAGAGTTCATTTTCATGTGTGTGAGAGAGAGTGTGTTAGAGGTAGAGTGCAAGAGAGTTAAAGTCTTGTATTAAACCAAGAGAAAAAGGAATCCTAATACCACAAGGGGCGGCCAAAATGGGTTTCAAAATGGGTTCCCACCCATTTTAATTTTATAAAGTTTTACACTCTTTAATACATAAGTATATAAAATTAAAACTCTTTTAATTTTATAACTTGAACACACTTTTATTTGTAATTATTTAACTTACTTAAATAATGAAACAAATAATTTCTCATGAACAAATTATCCATATAATGTTGTTCTATTTCAAAAGCAATGTTTTAGAAAACTCATTTTCTAAATTAGTGTCAATATTATTTGTTTGATCTTATCAACAAATAATATTTATTGATGTTTTTTAGTTTGTTATTGGGTATGACCCGACTTGAATCATAACGTACTAACCACATCAATCTTGTATGTGTCTTGGGCATACAAGATCCAACAATCTCCCACTTGCACAAGATTCATAGAATATTGATGCAAGCAGTAAGTACTGCCTAACAACGGTTTACTATCCTTAATACGTATGACTAAGTGTCATTCAATAACATCATCCCCTTCAAGTACCTTACTCGAATTGTTTTAGGTAAATCAATCATCTATCCTTTTGTCACAGATGTCATGTTAAATTCCTAAGACACAGAGTGATCATTCTCCATTGATTTAACTTTATCAGGCCTTAGACATCTTACATTCAACGAATAAGAGGGAAAAATCCCATCTTGACTACATACGTCTCTCACAATCACCTCGTTTTATACCTAAATTCAGCCTTATGTACTGCCATGTTTCAGAACAGCAAAGAACTAAGTCAAAGTATAACATTCGGTGAATATCAAGACCCAATATGTATCTCATGTCAGAGGAAACCAAATGAACTTCGCCTTTAGTCAAAATTAGTTATGATCAATCAGGAAGATTCCATGTAGTAATATTTTGGATGCAGGTCAGTCCAATATTTGTATCCCACAAATATCTATAAACTTTGGTAGCAACCCTTGCTCTATATTCATCTATTTGAATATCCACCAATCCAAGTTCATAATAATCTTACCCTCATACTTGTTCCCACAAGAATGAACGACTACGGATATTTTGAGTAAATGATTTACTCATGGATTTAAACATGTGAAATAGGAATATTAGTTGAACCATTATAACCAAATAACTCATTTAAGTAACAAAAGGTTATTGAAGTCCATGGCATAAGTATAACTTTCATGCTTTGCGTTTTCAAGAAGCTTTGCGAGTGATCCACAACATATGATCCGTGTGAACTTTATGAATACATATCTTTCCATTTTCAACTTCATCCATTATGTGGTTGAATCTTCGTTCAATGTGCCTAGTCTTTGATGTGCACAGGGTTCTTTGATTTAGGCAATCGCACCCTCGTTATCACAAAAAATTTCTAGAGGGTCCTGAATGGAAGGGACCACCCCTAGATCAACAATGAATTTCTTCAACCATGCAACTTCTTGAGCTGCTAATGAAGCGGCAATGTATTTTGATTCTGTTAGGGACCATGTACGTACGGAGCACTAACTGATTCTTCGTTTATACTGGATCAAATAGTGCGGAATCCTATTTGATTGGTGATCCAATCAGTGAGAATGATAACCCGATCGATAGAAGATTTAACTAAAAGTTAAGAACGAGTAGGAATCAACCAGGAACAAACTATGAACTTGGACAGGCTGTTTGGGACGCTCTTGATGGCTAGGGTTTATGTGTGTTCGTAATATCTCTCTAAGTGTTCTGTTTTTCCACGAATTAGGTGGTATTTATAGGTTAGTGGTTTCCATTCGTACGACTAAACCATTAGCACGGTTCAATCATGCGACTGAATCATGCGGTTGATCCATACGCATGACTGAAGGTTCAGTCGTGCGACTAAGTCAATCTTATGTCTCAATCATACGACTGATCCAGTCTCCTGGTTTATTCGTGTGACTGGTCGATAAGCATAATGTATTCATATGTATGCTCCATAAGTATGGGCCATTAGCATGAATACTCATCCTACTAGGTTGAACACATTACTCAATCATTATTGACTTAGAATTGTGTACACCAACCTCAAACCTATATAAGAAGTTTATACATATGAATCACAGATAAATAAACATCAAATCATATATCATATTTCATTACTTTGTCAAATTACATATAAGTAAGACATGAAAGAATTTAACATTTAAGTACATAAACTAGGTACACATGTATCTACAGATTCTATAGTTGATAATGCCACCACATCTTGCTTAGAGCACTACCAAGAGACCGCTCCTCCATTCAAGATGAAAATGTATCCCGATTGTGATCGTGGATCATCCCGATCAGTTTGGAAACTCGCATCCGTGAAACCTTTTACCATGATTTCCTCCTCACCAGATTCATATATTAGGAACATATCTTTAGTCTTCCTTAGGTACTTAAGTATGTTCTTAATAGTCATCCAATGACTATTTCTAGGATTTTGCTGGTATCGGCTTGTCATGCTCAAAGCGCATGACACGTCCGGCCTAGTGCATATCATTGCATACATGATGTATCCTATAGTAGACGCATATGGGATTCCCTTTATCTTGTCTTGCTCATCCTTTGAGCTTGGACATTGAGTCGTACTCAATGTCATTCCTCTTTGAATAGGTACCGTTCCTTTCTTAGAGTTTTCCATCTTGAACCTTTTCAAGATCTTGTCAATGTATGCACTTTGATTTAAACCTATCAACTGCCTTGATCTAACCCTATAGATCTTTATTCCTAAAATATAGGCGGCTTCACCAAGATCCCTAATGGAAAAACAGCCTTCAATCCAGGCTTTTACACCCTCAAAGGTTGGGATGTCATTTCCAAATAGTAAAATGTCATCTACTAGGAAAGTGATGATGCTCCCACTAGCTTTCTTATATACACATGCTTCATCAGCGTTTTTGAAGAACCCAAATTTGATTATCTCTTATTCAAAATGGTGATTCCAACTTCTTGATGCTTGCTTCAATCCATATATTGATTTCTTTTACTTGCATACTTTGTCAGGATGTTTTAGATCGACAAAACCTTCGGGCTGAACCATATAGACATCTTCCTCAAGATATCCATTTAGAAAAGCGGTTTTGACATCCATTTGCCAAATCTCATAATCATAATAAGTAGCTATGGCAAATAATATCCGAATAGACTTTAGCATTGCAACTGTCGAGAAAGTCTCATCATAATAAACCCCTTGAGTTTAAGTGAAACTTTTTGCTACAAGTATAGCTTTATAAGTATCCAAGTTCCCATGCATATTAGTTTTCTTCTTGAAAACCCACTTACTTCCAACTACTTTGGAGTCGAGAGGTGATACAACAAAGTCCCACACTTGGTTGTCATACATGGATTACATCTTAACGTTCATGGCTTCAAGCCATTTGTCACAATCCAAATTGGACATTGCATCACGATAAGTGGTTGGTTCATCAGAATCTACCACATAGCATCCATCTATGGAAAATCCATATCTTTCAGGTGGATTACTAATTCTACCAGATCTGTGAACGTTTTGTGTGTATTGATCAACTATTTGATCATCATCATGTTGAGTGCTAGTGTCACCGAAAGTGTATCGGTTTGTGGTTCTTGATCCTTCTCAAGATCCACTGTTCTACTACTAGTTCCTTCCACAAAGAACTTAACTTCTAAGAACTTAGCCTTCTTGGCTACAACTCCTTTTGTTCCAATGGATCACAGAAATAATATCCCATAGAATCTCTAAGATATCAATGAAGATACACTTAGTGGAACAACTTTCTAACTTGTTTGAGGTGGGAGTCATAACATAAGCCTCACATCCCCATACCTTTAAATATGATAGTGACGAAACCCTTCCATGCCTTATTTCAAAACGTGTCTTTTCCACTTTCTTGGTTGGGGCCATATTCAAAATACGGGCCGCAGAGATCAATGTGAAACCCTAAAATGATAGAAGCAATAAGCTTCTAGCCATCATAGATCGAACCATATCCAATAGAGTTCAATTTCTCCTCTCGGGTACACCATTGTGTTATGGTTTTCCTGGTGGAGATAGTTGTGAGACAATCCCACAACTTTTAAGATGATTTCTAAAAGCATCAGTTAGGTATTCACCTCCTCTATCGGTGCGGAGAATTTTTATTTTCTTGTTGAGTTTATTTTCTACTTCATTTTCTAGAAGATTTTGAACATTTCAAAAGCTTCATCTTTGTGTCTTAACAAGTACACATACCCATACTGACTATAGTCATCGGTAAAGGTAATGAAGTATCTTTCATTGTACCTAGTCATTGGCTTAAAAGGACCACATACATCCGAATGTATGATACCTAATAAATGTTTTTCTCTTTCGGATTTGCCACTAGTAGGTTGTAAACAAGATTCACATACATCAAATGAGTCATATTTACTTGCTTTTAAAAGACCATTCTTTTGAAGTGTTTGTATACGCTTCTTGTTTATACCACTAAGACGGCAATACCAAAGATAGGTGTTACAAAAATCCAGTTTGAGCCTTTTGTGGTGGTTTGGTACAATGAGCTATCATATATTATGTTTTCACAAACAAATTCATAAATACCATTAATTGGAATACCTTTAAAATAAAAGATGTCGTTTAAAGAAACATGAATTTTGTTAGGGATCGTGTACGTACAGAGTACTAACTGATTCTGCGTTTATACCAGATCAAATAGTGCAGAATCCTATTTGATTGGCGATCCAATCAGTGAGAACGATAACCCAATCAATATAAGATTGAAGTAAATGTTAAGAACAAGTATGAATTTATCAGGAACGAACTATGAACTTGGACAGGCTGTTTGGGATGCTCTGGACGACTAGGGTTTATGTGTATTAGTCATATCTCTGTAAGTGTTCTATTTTTCCATGAATTAGGTGGTATTTATAGGTTAGTGGTTTCCACCGTATGACTGAACCATTAGCATGGTTCAGTCATGTGACTGAATCATGCGATTGATCCATACGCATGACTGAAGGTTTAGTCATGCGACTGAGTCAATCTTATGTCTCAATCATACGACTGATCCAGTCTCCTGGTTTAGTCGTGCGACTGGTCCATAAGCATAATGTATTCATACGTATGCTCCATAAGTATAGGCCATTAGCATGAATACTCATCCTACTAGGTTGAACACATTACTCAATCATTATTTACTTAGAATTGTGTACAACAACCTCAAACCTATATAAGAAGTTTATACATATGAATCAAAGATAAATAAACATCAAATCATATATCATATTTCATTACTTTTTCAACTTAGATATATGTAAGACATGAAAGACTTTAACATTTAAGCACATAAACTAGGTACACATGTATCTACAAACTCCCCTTTGGACCTAGTTTACTCTATCATCTAACACCTTTCATGTGTTCTTGGTACTTCTTGTATTTCTTTTTTCTTGTGACTCCTGCATGTATCTCGAAAGCAAAGCAGAGCCTTATAACATGTTGAAATTGAAGAGCTTGTACTATGTCCTGCATGTCATAGAACAGTGGCCACTTGTATAAAGTATAGACATCTTCAGCCGACAAGTTAGTGATCCACATTGGGTAAAATACCCTGATTGTCTCTATTTTCCTACCTCTATTCAAAACTATGACCGCTTCCCCTGTTCTCCGGTCATAATACCCCCATTTGAAGTGTGGAGTGAAGTCCTAAGGCATTTCCCATAAGGGAATCTTGGACATTGTGCACGGAGGACTCCACTTTAGCACTACTTTAGCTTTCCAGATATAGGGTCCACATTAGACTTATGAATGAACCACTTCGGTTGTTGAGGTCTAAAGTTTACCCACTTGATGTGGTATTCCTTCTTCAATGCAGCCTCAAACCAACCTGACATCTTTCTTGGATTAGCATACAACAGATCTAAGCATGCCAGTCGGTTGAGCTCAAAACGAGGAAGAGTCTTCAGATCATGAGGATATCTGAAGTACTCAATCCCCTTTTTCCTTTTCACAGCATAAACATCCAAATCTTCAAAATATACCCACGCTATAATCTTTCCTGACACTTTCTGATGTCTTTTGACTCGATAAAGCTTGGTGTACGCATTTTGCTTTGGAGGCACGCGTTGGGCTTTCATCTCTACAAAACAAGCTACCCATTCAGCTTTCTTGATATCAACAATAGCATCCGAAGCTTGGGTTGTGCTTTCTTCTTTCTCCTTTTCTTTCTTCATTTCATCCAACTTCTCAAAAGTACCACTACCAAAAGTTTCACCCAAGTTGGGGATAACATGTCCTTCCGGGTCAGTGTACTGTGGATAGTGCTCTGCTGTGACATTCTCTATTTGATTTCATCCACATCTTTTAGCTCATCATCACTCATAACTTCAACTTCTGGAGCATCTTTGAAAAGCTTGTTAGGATTCAGTCTGAATATTTCAGCGAGCTGCTCGTCTGATAGATCATGTATAATCTCTCCTTCCTCCGATGTGTAGCTCACAGATCTTCTAACAATCCATTGCATGTCAAGAATCATGGTAAGTTGAGTCTTGACTTGCTGAAGGGGAGCAACATCATATTCATCTGTATGTCGATCTTCATCTGTTGATTAAACATTAAGCACATCACACATAAATCATTAATCAAGACATTTAAACATTAATAATAATTAATTACATTAATGTAATACATAATTCAAGTACCAAAGATTTAAATACAAAAACATCTAATCATTACTTTTTCCCTAGTCAGTATTCTCTTAAGCTTAAGGAGCTAAGGACGAGGCACCTTGATCTTGATTTCTTTTGGTCCGCCTCTCCTTAGCCGATGGATTAGAGGCTGACGTAGATGCATCACCTTCTTGGTCATCTTTGTCATTATCATCACCTTCTTTTCCTTTTCCACTTCCTCTAGCTCCCTCGTCATCACCATCATCTTCATCAGATTCATCTTCATCCTCCTCCTCCTCCTCATCATCATCATCATCATCATCATCATCATCATCATCTTCATCATCATCATCATCATCATCATCATCATCATCATCATCATCATCATCATCCCCGTCATTACCATCCTTGATCTTTAACTGCTCACTCTTTGATCCCTTAAGCTTTAGCAAAGTCTTCTTATTCTTCTTCTAATTTCTTCAATTCGCTTTACCGACTCCAACACCAGCTCGTTTTGACTTGTCAGTATGTGGTGGGCTCGGCCTAATGCTCTCTCATACTAAGCGTTCTTCTCACTCAGCTGAGTGATTTGCTTCGCTTGACCAGCATTCACCGCCATCAGCTGATTGTTCTGAGTGGCCCTCAGATCATCAGTAGCAATAAGCTTTAGCTCCATCTGCTTCAGGCTAGCCAACTGCTCCTCCAACCCGACCATAGGTAGGGTAGGTCCGGGTGTGAATGTGGATTGGGTGGAGGGACCATCTTGGTGAGTGGTTGTGGTAGTGGTAGATGTGGTGAAGATGGGAGGAGGGATGGGAGTGGATTGTGGTGAAGTAGATGTATGAGTGGTAGATGGAGTGGTGGCTGTGGTAGTGGGTGTGGTACTAGTGGTAGGTGTGGCAGTGGTGGTGGGTGTAGTAATGGTGGTGGTTGTCGCTGTGGTGGTAGTGGGTGTGGTAGTGGTGGTAGTTTTGATTTTTCACTATACGCATATTATGGTTATTAGAAAAATCGTATTTTGTGTCTAAGTGTCAAAATCTTCGATTTTGCTAAAACAACAGCCTTCAGTCGCACAATTAACTCATTCGTACGATTGAACTTATTCGCATACTTCATTCGCACGAGTGAACTTAGTCGCATAGCTCATTCGCACGACTAAACAACTCCAGTCGTTTGATTCCAATCATCCTGTTCATACGCACGACTGAATCCAATCGCACAATTAAATTCATTTGCACTCTTCATTCGCACGAGTGATCCATACTCATAGTTCATTTGCATGAGTGATTCATACTCAAGTCCATTCACATGATTGAAACTGTCCTGTTCTCCAAGTACCAAGTTTATAGAAATCGAAGATCAGTTTGCTACGTTTACTGCAGGAAAGGACTCACACATCCAGAACCCACTTCTTCTAGAGAATGAGATTGGTAATCATAATAAACGCCAAAGTGTTAACGTTAGATGATATCCTTAGTGGAAATAACGGTTTGAGATTTACTTAAATGGAGTTGATCCCAATATTTGGACTTCAATAGAGACTAGTTACACAATACCAGTTAGTGCTAATGGAGTCAAGTTAACCTTGGTTGGAATGAGTGAAGCTCAGAAG
>JACCIX010001032.1:50000-55990 GCA_025506515.1 Flaveria trinervia | reverse complement strand
GAATGGTTTACAACACATAAAGTGATCAACGGGTCAAACGGTCAACTGGGTCAAACGTGTTTGTTTTTTTGAAATCTTGAGTCCTTGGTTGTAGTGTACTTAGGGTTTCACATGTTCTCTATTTACACGTAATCATGTAATTATATGATCTAGGTAATCTCTGAAGGTTGTCTGTCCATTCTGTCTGTCAAGTAAAACTCTAAGTGTCTATCATGCATATCAGGTGAGTTCATGCCTCACTCTTTATTTAATCTCTTTTGGGGGAGATAACATACTGGTAAATCACAAATGCTTTATATATTCAAGTTGTGTATAATATTAATATAGTGTTGATATCATGGAAAAGTCCTCACACTTTCGAATTGTTTATATTGAATAGCGGAGAAATTTGGGTAGTACTACTGGGTCTGACGAGCCCCAGCGGTGTGACTCGAGGTCAACTAGGTGCAAGTTGTCCTATTGAACATTGTCACGACCTGTTAAGTTGTGACAGGAGGCAACAACGTAACACAGTCAGCTTCAATTGCGAAATAACTATGAATTAATATTTATTGTTAATGAACTAGCTATCTGTTACAATGCACTACTTTTATATCTATGTTATTAAACTGTTTATGTTTGAATATCACTCTTGAACTCACCAACCATTGTGTTGACATTTTAGTATGCTATTCTCAAGTCATTAGCTTGCATGCCATTAGGAGCACTACATGGTTTCACTTGCATTCTAAGACTCGGTCTTCAAGACAATTTTATCATTTAATGGTTAATGTTTACTCTTTTGGGTTGGCGCATGTTTTGCCATAGTATACATTTTTATTTCTTTGGTTTGTTTTACAAAACGCTTCCGCATAGTTTAAAGTTTATACTTTGGTTGATTTTATTTTAATTATGGCATATAGAGTCGCTCTGAGTAATTATTGACTATGATCCTGGTTTGTTTACACGCCTCGTGGTAAAACTCCGCACGTGGATTTTGAGGGTGTGACATGTAATGAGCTTGTAATCGTTAGGTTTTTTCAATGAAACCATTCAATTATAGTTCGTATTATTGTTTGACTTTTGGTTTGATGTTGTTTATCCTTCCGTAAAAAACATGCTCAGATGTTTATTGATCCAACTTCACAATTTACTTTTTCTGTAACAACTCTAGAGATCAATTTGTGTCATAAGTGTTTACTAATAAAATAGTAAATAAAAAAATATAATAAAAAATTTAAAAACAAAATATAATATAAAAATTCAAAAAACAAAGATATTTCTCTTATTTCCTTATTCCATAAATAAATATTATAAAAAACATTAAAATCTCGTTCTTCTATGAATGTCGTTTTACATACATGTATTACCTAATTTATAAATGTGTAAAATCATATTTGTATATGTGTAATGACTAATTTACACATGTGTAAATAATAAGTGATTGATTTTTTTTGAAAATTATATCATAGTTATTGGAAAGATAAAGAAAATATTAAGTTTTAGGATACAATTAAAAATAATAATATCATGAAAACAAGTTATAAACGTTTTAAAAAAATTAAAAATGTATGTGACTTGCATGTAATATTGTTAAATATATTATTTATATTGGTTTTTAGGGTTACCACAATAAAAATGGTTATTAATATAACCCTTCCCATATACATATACATATACATATGTATACAACATACATATATGCATACATATACACATATATGTATATTATACATAAATATATGTATATGCTATAGAACAATAAATTATTACGAGAACAAGTTAAATGAATAAATATAAATTTTTTATTTTTTATTGCGAATTTCAATATTAAATTTTTTTGCAGTTGTTATATAAAAGTGGTTTACTTACATAAAAAATAAACAAAAATTATTTTTTTATGTTTAAAAATTTTAATTATTTACTTACCAACATGTGTACATATGAATAGTGTACATGATATAACCTACATAAATGTATTACCTATTTAGGTTTTACATACAAACAAAATATTTTTTAATTTTTAATTTCATAAGACAAAAAATTAAATTATTATGTTTGTAGGATTTTCTTATCTTTCAAACTTTTATTATTGAAAATATTTATTTCATTGTGTTTGTTCTCGTAACATACAATGCTTTGCAGAAAATTCTCTTATATATATATATATTTGAATGAATTTTCAATTTGATTGTTTAAATCAACTTATGATAAAAATTAGCAGTCTTAGTTTTTTGAATCACTCAACCAGTTCTTGAGTTTTCTTCGTATCAGCTTGTCATGCTCCTTCAACATTGTTAGCATTTTCTTCTCTGAGTCGACTTCATTGCAAATTGCGAAACATAATGTGCAATATGATGCAAGGACTGTTTCCCATATCGACGGAACAAACGATCTATCTTCTCTATATTAGAATTATAAAGTCGTTGCCCTATTAAGACTTCTATAAATATCACTTCATAACCCGAGAGGTCACTCTTTAGCATTAATTCCAGCCCATCAAAATCAGAATAAGCTTTTTCGTATTGACCTTTTACTATAAAAGTAACATCATAATCTGAAAGTTTCGCTGTAAAATCCTGTAAATATATGTATCATAAGTTATGCATACATAGGTTAGAAATCTTATATTCAAACAAACATTTAGTTATACGTACCTCATCCAACAAAATCTTATGTCTTTTAAGCTTGGACTCGCAAAGTGTCATACATGTTATGTTAACTCTCGGCCATTGCAAGTAAAGTATACCTCTTGCAATTCCCATCACGATTTTTACTTTTGTAACCAATGGAAGTCGTGCTATTGCTCCTAGAATACATAACAATTCACTTGTCTAATAAAATTACATGTTGTTAGTGGAACATTTTTATAGTTAAGTGGCGCGCCTTAAAAAAAAGGTTAAGCTGGGTCGAAATCATATATATAGCATGCAGGTTGTGGTGTACTCATCCTATGAAAATTACTAATAGTTGTTAAAAGAGTGAACATTCATTAGATGTCTCAAATTGATCATTTATGTTGCGTACCGCTGCGAAGGAGATCCTCAAGGTTCCCTTTACGCATGAATTCATACACAAGGAAGAGGCTTCCACCTTCAAAGCAGCCACCTATGAGCTTAACATGGTTGGAATGATGAAATTCTTTTAGCATGTCCAAATTAGACTGCATTCATTACGTTCACATCAAACCAACTTCCCTTCAAGAAGTAGAATTATAAAAAATAAAAAATAAAAAACAAAAAAAAAAACACTTTACACTTTACTAGAGACTTACATGTTTGTAGCGATGAAGTTTCTTAACTGTTACCCACATTCCAGTATCATCCTCACATGGGGAATACGTTGTTTTATCGACCCATCCTTTGTAAACCTTCCCATAACGCCCCTCGCCCACGAATGTTTCAATTCCAAAGCCCCTCGTAGCAATTTTCAGTTCATCATATGTGAACATCTTAACATGTTTGATCACTAACTCCTCATGCTGCTTCATTTGTGAACTTGGTCTACTTTGGTCTATGAATAAAAAAAAGTTATCTATCATGTAATGATCAGATGGTAAAGAAAAACAGGTTAAGAATATGTTTTATTTTATTTACCTGACTTCAGTTTAGTCCAAGGGAAACACATTATGCTCGATGATGACCTGCTAGATTGGTTGGATTTCTCTTGCAGTTCGAGTAAATCCAGGAGCGAGGCAACTACCTCAGTCATCGTAGGCCGTTTGTTTGGAACATGGTGCACGCAACGATCTGCAATTAGAGCGAACCTTCTTAAGCATTCGGTGGAAACTTGTCGCTTGATGTTACAATCAACCATCTGATATAATTTTCTATCTTTTACACATTTCTTAGCCCACCTCACCAAACTAAATTGATCATTTTGTTCAACTACTGCCGGCCTTCCAGAGAGCAATTCAAATAGTACAACCCCAAATGCATACACATCTGTTTTTCTTGTTAGTTTTCTTGTGTAGATATACGCGGGATCAAGATACCCCAAGGTGCCTTTAATACTTGCATTAACACAAGATATCAGTTGATTGGTCGGGCCTATTTTAGAGAGCCCAAAATCCGAAATCATGGCCGACCAGTTTTCATCCAAAAGAATATTAGTGCTCTTCACGTCACGGTGTATGACTCCATGACAAGTGCCTACACCTGTGTGTAGGTAGTCCAACCACGCGCAGCACCTATGGCTATCTTAACCCGTGTTACCCAACTTAAAGGAACACCACCGTCGTGCAAATGATGATAGAGGGTGTCATTGGGCATGTAATCATAAACAAGGATCTTCACCTTGTCATCACAGTAGCCGATGAGCCACCCAAATGACAGTGGCGCAAATTGAAATGCGTATCGATTTCAGCCCTAAACACGATTCCCCTTGGCTGACGCAAAATCCAGCCACTTGATGGCTACACTTGATCACCTTCTTCACTAGAAATTTGACCTTTGTCACCTGTACCGAACCCACCCTGGCCAATGATGATCTTCATTAAAGTTTCTAGTTGCAGATTGTATTTCTGCAAGACGAAAACGTCGATATGGATGTTCTGAAGGCATTTTTTAAATGCTTAAGTTATTAGTTATCGCTCATCAAATTTTCTATACTAAAATTAAAACTATAATTTGTCAAGTTATTTGTAGAGATATTTAATTTTGTAGTTAGGCAAATTCTCAAAAGTAGCATGCAAGTGCATGGAAATGTCTGAATGGAGGCTCTTGTCGCGTTTTCATTTTAGCATGGTTTTGTGGTTTTCTGTGGGCAATTTCAGAAACCCAATCTGGTTTTGGAAACTCATAGTTGCTTGAAAACAATGTTCTTGGAAACAACCCACTTGACGTACACATATGATAATATATCGGTTCTAATTAATAAAGGTTAAAACCAATGGTGGCCCACTTCTTGACAAACATCCATTTACTTTGAATATAGAAACCAATTTTCCTAACGTTAGTCGTAGTATGAGATCACCTCCCATGGCACACGCCTGATGAAAATGCAACGTATATATATGTGAGACGTTACACGATTGGTTTACATGTTCATATTGCTAATCAGATTGTTCTCGACTTTTGACAAATTAAATATGGTCCTTATTGATTGTTAATTCGTATCCATGTGGTTCTAGTATTAGATGGTTGTTAGCTTTTTTGTATTTATGATGTGAAATAGTGTTGTTACGAACCGAACTGAAACTGAAGCTCCTCTCAAACTCAGTTTGTTTACAAACAACTCTGTTCGATTGGGTTCAAGTTTAATATATCAAGCAGAATGTTGTTTCTCGAACTCGTTCGGTTTATAACCAAACGCTCGGTTTCAACTAAAGCTTAATACAAAACTCCAACTTATTATTTATTTCAATGTTTCTAAAGTTACGACTAAATTCAATAATGAAAAATTACAGTCAAAACAAACTTTAAAAAAATACAAATTTCAAACATGATTACGTTTAAGTCGGAATCAAATAAATTATGGTGACGACGATTAAGATTTTAGGAAACTGGGAAATTTGAAAAACGACTTCACAATCTTATGTCTAGAGATTTAGAAAAACAGTAAAGGATAAAAGACAATACCCAAAGGTATAGATACTAAGTAAATTTATTTTATATATAATATATGTATGTATGTATGTATATGTAATATATATTGTTGGATCAAGAAGAAGGCTAATACAACCAAAACTATATCACTTAAGTTTTATTTGGTGCTGCATGCAAAGGCTCCGAAGCTTAATATGGACTTCCGAAGGTTGTAGAGTTCTTTCTAAGACAATGTGAAGATCAACTTCCGAAGACAAAACTCTACTTCCGAAGACAAGTGCATACTTCCAAAGTTTAACTTAGAAGAATAAACTGGAGATCACTTCCGAGTATGATGAAAAGAAGAAGTCTCAAAGCATTGGAAGAAGCAGCCTCTTCCAAGTATAAGTGGCTTCGGAAGCACTTACTCTTCTGAAGCCATTTAACCTTCGAAAGACACTGCTATGACCATGTGCACAAGTATGG